>JAVTVY010056427.1:0-29648 GCA_036873755.1 Hanleya hanleyi
TTGATACCTCATAGGACCCCATCGGTACACTAGGGACCCCTCTCGACCCCTTCGGGGATCTCCGTGTCTCTTCGGTGATCTCCGTGACATCTTCGCAACATTGTAGCGAACGTGCAACAATGTTGCAATCTCCTATCATGTTCCCACGGACCTCACCGAAAAGACACGGACCTGACCGAAGAGACACGGAGGTGAACGACATTGTGGGAAAACCCCAGTACATGTTCCGCTCACCGAAAAGACACGGAGATGAACGACATTGAGTCCCCACAGACAGGTCAGTACATATCCTATCATGTTCACAGGTCACGCCCCATTCACCCAGACCAGAAGTGACGTCATACAGTTCACAGGTCATGCTCCATTCACACAGACCGGAAGTGACGTCATACGGGACTGGTGGCGCCCCCTGGCGGAAAAAGGGGACCAAGAGTTACCTCCCTGGAAAACAGTACTCGAAAAGGGTAGACCCTACTACTAGTGTGCTATTCTCATGGCATCAGATTGTATACCTTCTACCTTCTTATTGCACTGGGGATGGAATCGGGGCACGCAGCTTTTGTGTGCATGGCTCTCGACCAATCAGCATCGTCCACTTGTGAACGGAGCGGAGTGGGCCCAGCATGAAACAGCTAACAAGACGTTGTACCATGTGCTCTTGCTTCCAGGGCTAATAAATTAAGCCAGCTTCTCGGTTAAACAATCATTAAATCCCATTGAGCTATAGGCGGATCTCTCGTGCAATATTTTCTATGCTACAATCAAGCCGATACTTTTGTATGGGTCTGAAGTCTGGGTAGGCTAATCTAGTTTATACAAACCCCTGGACTCATTATTGCGCCTGGATGATGACTGCGAAAAGACTCATTTATTATAAGGTTTGGTAAACAAATTCTAGGAGTACATTCAAAGCTGTAAACTTTTCTTAGTGAGCTCAGTAGAGTTTCTTTGAAAGTTATGCTCTGTTAAAAAGTGTTAAATATTTACTTCATATCCAGTCCTCTGATCCGTCGTTGCTATTATATAAATGATATATGGAACATGTTGAAGAATGCCGATCTGACGAAGCGGTGAACTGGGTTTCATATATAAAAAACGATATCACAGGAAACCAATTGTCAACATCTCTGGGAGAACCAAACATGTAAAAAATCTGAGGCCACTTTAAATTTCATAAAGGCTTCAGAAATTTTCAGCTTTATGGGCTGGAAAGATTCCTTACAGAGGAAGCTGCTCTTAAAGTAAAAAATAAAAAACATAGGTCTGCCCTTATTCAGATTAGAATCAGTGCCCATAAACTCGGATTTGAACGTGCACTGTAAAAAGGAAGTTTTTCAAAACCCTAAAAGTGGGTGAAACCCAGCTGCAACCAGAACTGGTGTTCTGAAACCCGTCAATTTGGTTTTTCAGAAACCTTCAATTCGTTTTTGGAAACACTGCATTATTGGTTTTGGTGTTCCTAAACCCGTCACCTTGGTTTTCCAGAAACCTACTTTTCGTTAATGGAAAAACTGCATTATTGGTTTTGGTGTTCTGGAACCCATCGACTTGGTTTCCAGAAAACTACTTTTCGTTTTTGGAAAAACTGCATGATGAGTTTCGAAACCCCAAATGTCGTTGCAGCTGGGTTTCAAATGGGGTTTCAAAAACCTACACTGTTGTTAGAAAAACTACAAAATTTAGATTCTAGATTAAAACTCCAAATGCCAGGTTTTGAAAGGCTTTAAATACTTCACATTTTCCAAAATATCGCATTCAAATGCATCATAATGTAAACCATTTTGTACTGAAAACTGTAATACAAAGTTTGATCTAACACTGGCACTCAAAACAAGAGTTCTGGGAGTGTGGGGGTGGTTTTAGGGTGAAGTGCTGAAATATGGGGTCTCTATACATAACCCCATGCTAAAAAGCATGGAGTTATGTATAGAACCCCAATATTTCGACAAATGTTGAAAAAGTATGGAGTGATGTATAGAGACCACATATTTAGACACTTCACCCTAAAACCACCCCCATACCCCCAAAACTCTTGTTTTGAGGCCTGTGATTAGCAATCAGGTATTAGCCATCCAGGTGAGCTATCATTCATGCACACCTCCACAGCACCTCCCAAGGATACGTAGAATATTGTTCAGCTCCTAGAAAATACATTATATAAAAGGCAAATGCCATCTTTGCATTTCACCTTTGACACTGCAAGATATAATAAAACATGAATCCACATCAACTGTAAAATCGAATACAAACTTTTATTAACCAGCAAGTTAACAGTCATCAATATTCAACTGTCCAATACATGTCAATAAAAATATAATGTAACCATTGCATAGTTCAGATGATTTATTCATTCTATAATGTAATCCATTCCATTAATTCTTTAACATTATTTTGCCACAATGGGCAATTCCCACTATAGTTCAAGTTAATCCCTAGACAATGCTGTCTGACCTTAATGGCAACGGTCGGTGCACAGACACCTGGCTGGTCACTTGAGCTGCGGTTAGTCAATTCAAGCGCTTTCCTATGGCTTTATTACCAGAATATATTTTTAAATGATGATAACAGGTATATGTTTGACCTGAAGTTGGCAAAATTATCACAAATGTAAGCTAATTGGTCCTTCTTAGAATAGTAGGAATATTTTATCCATATCATATTTATACTAGTTATCATTAGTTGAAAAACCTGCTTTTTATATTACAAACGTTGGGTTGATATAAAGAGAACAAGCCTTGCACCTGATGGCCCATGTGCTGTGTACCAGTGTCGCCGACACCCGGGCAAGACAGCATTGTCCAAGGATTAATGTGGAAATACTCCATTGCTTATTGCATTAATTCATTTATGATTACATTCTCATAATAATGAAGCTAACTCAGTGTGTGGAATTTGAAGCCAAATATGTGATTTAAACCGACCAGATTTCATCTACATTTTCTGAATCACACAAAATTATTTGATTAATTCAAATATAATGATAGTTCTTCTAAATTTAAATTAGATAAATTTTCTTTTTTAATTATGAAAATGCCAACCAACTATTAGCTGAGAAAGGTTATACTTAAGCTAGGAGTAATTTTATAGAGAAACTTATGTTAATTATGTGCAATATAAAAAGTTGTTGTGGCATTACATTCTGGTAAGTTCAATAAACAGATAGGATACATGATTGGAGCGATTAACAACATGTGAGATTGAAGAATATGTGGTGACGGCAATAAACAAAGACTCTGGTAAGGTTGACAAGTGTTCCTCAGATTATTTTAAACAACATGAAAGTTAAAAATAAATCCCAGCATTGATCAGAATTACTGTTTAAAGAGGCATTTGCAATTAAAAGCAACAAACCACAATGAAATCATGGACTGAAAGCTACAAAAGTGTTAGCTTTGTTTAATTGATAAAACAATAAAATCTGACAAATGTATATTATATGGAACTTCCCTATGTAGATACAATTACAAACACTTGTCAACCTTACCCGAGTCTTTGTTTATTATCATCACCACATAGTGTTTAATCCCATATGTTGTTAATCGCTTCAATCATGACATTTTCACAACCATATATGTTTATTCATCACCGATTATTTCAACACCTTTACCTGTATATATACATGTACCTTCAGGTTTCTCTGTAAAATTACTCCTGACGATGGTTTGAAGAAATAAAAGGAAATATTGAGTCACAATGAATTGCTTGTCATTCTTCGGAGTGCTTACCCTGCTTTATTATGCAAAGCTTGTCAGTGGAAATTCTAATATTAGGTCAGTAACACTGAGTGGTAAATGTAACACTATGGAGCATGTTGTAAGGCGATTATCGTGTTAGCAGCCATCGATATTTTCAACTGGCTTCAAACGAAATAAAATTCAGTGCAGCCGGAACTTTGGCTACTACTCCTACTGATGACGTCACCGATGACGTCACAGATGACGTGACCATCCCTCAAATCGGGGTCTGCACCACGAGAATTACAAAATGACACCTCCCACGATACATTCGGACCAATAGTGGTCCATTTCTACCCCAAACACACCTCCACACACCCGCAAATACGCCCATTTTGGCTACTACTCCTACTGATGACGTCACCGATGACGTCACAGATGCTGTGGACAGCCCTCAAATCGGGGTCTACACCCCGAGACCTACAAAATGACTCATCCCTCGACACATTCGGACCAATAGTAGTCCATCTCTACCCCAAACACCCCTCCACCCACCCCCAAAATGACCACTTTACTTACTACACCCAAATGCGCATGCGCAGATTGACGCGACTTGCAATAAAATACACACCATTCTGACTCTACCCCACAAAAGCTTCACTTTGACACTTCTCACGACCCATTTGGACCAATAGTGGTCCATCTCTCCCACAAACACACCCCACGTACCCCCAAAACGCCCGCTTTCTATATTACGGCCAGACTGCGCCTGCGCAGAATATTGAAAACGGACGATGCATTAGTCCAGTCGGGTGCTCCTCCACGAGAGCTTCAAAATAAGACCTCATACGACACCATCGGACCACGAGTGGCTCACCTAGACCCCAAAACGTCTATTTCCGAACCCTTTTCCCACAATTCCCTGTCTGCGCATGCGCAGAATGACAATATTCCTACACCACATCCACCCTGTCGGATGCTCCCTCACGCATGCTTCACATTGATACCTCACTCGACTCCATCGGACCATTAGTGGCCCACCTAGACCCCAAAACGTCGATTTCCAACCCCTTTTCCCACAATTCCCTGTCTGCGCATGCGCAGAATGTTGAAAACGAACGACACACTAGTCCTGTCGGATGCTCTCTCACGTGTGCTTCACATTGATACCTCACACGACTCTATCGAACCATTTGTGGCCCACCTAGACCCAACACGTCTATTTCCACATCCTTTTCCCACAATTTCCTGTCTGCGCATGCGCAGAATGTTGAAAACGGGCAACACACTAGTCCAGTCAGATGCTGCCTCACAAATGCTTCACATTGATACCTCACTCGACTCCATCGGACCATTAGTGGCCCACCTAGACCCCAAAACGTCTATTCCCGTACCCTTTTCCCAAAATTCCCTGTCTGCGCATGCGCAGAATGTTGACAGCGAACCATACACTAGTCCAATCGGATGCTCCCTCACGTATGCTTCACATTGATACCTCACTCGACTCCATCGGACCGTTAGTGGCTCACCTAAACCCCAAAACGTCTATTTCCATACCCTTTTCCCACAATTCCCTGTCTGCGCATGCGCAGAATGTTGGAAACGGGCGACACACTAGTCCAATCGGATGCTCCTTCGCGAAGGCTTCACAGTGATATCTCACTCGACCTCATCTGAGCATTAGTGGCCCACCTAGACCCCAAAATGTCTATTTCCATACCCTTTGTCTAATGCGCATGCGCAGAATGACGTCAGTTCCACCTCACACCCATCCCGTACGTATGCTTCATATTGATACCTCACTCGACCCAATCGGTTCACTAGCGGCCCCTACAGATTGCCGATCATTCTCACGAAAACCCACGTATTTGGGACTACTTTCGGTCCGCGGAGGCAGACTGCATCGCCGCCAGACCGCATCACCGCGGTGGAATCCATCCCCCCATGGTCATGACCGATTCATCCAAACCGGAAGTGACGTCATACCAGCGCAGAACACCTCCACACACCTTCCAATGCAACACCACATTCCACCACATTCGCGCATGCGCAGTGTGGCGAATGTGACCCGAAATCCTTGCTGTATACTACTATCCTAGTTTCTCACTTACTCACTTGATCATCTTTAATATGTGGTTGTACTCCATGTATGTGAAAAAATATTGGAATTTGCCTGAAATATTTCGGCAAATTCATTTCGTAAGGAAAACATTTCTATTTTCTATCTCTCTCCCTTATCAATCAGGCTCTAAATAGACTTACTTCTCCAAAGTCGTTCCAGCCGTGAGAGCCATTTAGAGGATGAATGTGGCCCACAGCGTTCCAGATCTGTCCAGGATTGCAGGGGTCTGGCACAGTGTAGCCGTTTGGAATTAAGTCCCGATAGTGAGGCATACCTACGACTACTGTGGCAAGCACACAGACGGGAATAAATTTGGCAAGCATCGTTTTCTGGTGGAGATTTTTACGTCTAAAATATGAAATAGACACACAAATTCAAGTAAACGCCCGAGGACACTCGCTGTTCATTATCGGAATGACTGGGTGAAACTGTTTAACATGACACGCGAACTGATAAGGTCAGACCATCCCAATGGACGGTAACTTACATATCAGTTCATATTACTGGCTGTACATTAGCTTTGTATTCCTGACTGCGTAAATCTTGCGATGAACCACACGGCACTGACCTATCCAGCCCTAATCCTACATGGGACTGACCTATCCCGATGTAATCCCACACAGGTTTAGCCTATCCAGCAGTTATCCCACACGGGACTGGCCTCCCCAACACTAATCCAACATGGTATTGCCGTATGCAGCAGTAATCCCACACTGGACTGCCTATGTAGCAGTAATCCCACACTGGACTGCCTATCCAGCAGTAATCCCAGACAGGACTGGCCTATCCAGCAGCAATCCCACTTGGAACTGGACTATCCAGCAGTAATCCCACATGGGACTGGTCTATCCAGCAGTAATAGCACACGGGACTGGCCCATCCAGCAGTAATCCTACACAGGACTGGCCTATCCAGCAGTAATCTCACATGGGACTGACCTATCCAGCAGTAATCTCACACTGGACTGCCTTATTGCAGCAGTAATCCCACGGCACTGACCTATCCATCCTACACGAGATTGATCTATCTGGCAGTAATCCCACATGGGACTGATGTTATTGTCTGTACCAGATAATCTATTCCAGACATTATTGTCTGTACCACATCATCTATTCCAGACGTTATTGTTTACTCTACATGTATGCTTTTAATACTGCTGCAGCTTCGGTGGATGACCCCGCAAGGCGAGATGTTGGGGTTCTCAGAATGCTTGTTTTTAATTATTTAGGCCCGTATATGGGCAGCCATTTATATCAAAATTAGCAATTACAAAACGTAAATCCAAACTCGAAAAAGACAGCATATCTTACAATGTACACTGTAGTCTTCAACGCATTTTATATTCCTGCAAATAGAAAAACCTTAACTCTGAATGAATACTCAAACCGAAAACAAACGGTACGATGTTCGAATGCAAACTCAGAATGAAAAGCCTAGTTCTGGATGAATAGCCAGTCTGACACAGAGTAACCTATTTCTAAACGAAGAGTATAACTCAGAACGAACGAGCTGTTTCACAACGAACAATGTTCCTTCGGAAATTATTTCCGGAAATATTCGGGTCATTCCGGATGGTAGAAAGATTTATGACGTGAAACTCGGCCGCTATTCCGAGTTCCGCTATTTCAGGTCGTGATCTCAAAATGAATGTGGTTCTTTTTGCCCCTGGGTTAAAGTGTACCAAAGGTTTTGAACTTCAGATATCAGACAAAAAAAGTTCACAGGGACTTGTCATTCTAATCTTGTGAGACTCCTTACTATGAGTCGCACATGTAAACGAGAGCCACCCCTTCAAAATGTCGGGGAGAGCCGACAGAGGCGCTCGGGTGGTCTCCCGTCTGCAGAGCGCCCCCTCGATTATAAAGTACGTTCTGAAAGAGGTCGTTCGTTCTCTGATACGTTGAACGTTCTGAAATATACCGTTCGTTCTGAGTTCGCTTGTATTTCCGCATCTCCAATTTTCGTGAAATGTGCGTTTAGAGTTAGGTTCCTTGTTTGCAAATAGATGAAATAAGCGTTTACACCAACACTTTATATCGTTAAATACGTTGTCTTTTGTGAGTTAAGCTGTAAGTAGTAAGTAAAGGCGATTTCGAGTCACTGGCTCGTCACTGCGCATGCGCGAGAAAGTGGTGTGCGCAGAAATGAGGAGGTCATGAGGAGGTGTGCGCAGGAGTGTTCTGCGCAAGTGTATGACGTCACTTCCGGTCTGGATGAATAGGACGTGACCTTGGGGGCATGTATTCCTCCACGGTGATGCGGTCTAGCGGTGATGCGGTCTGCCTCCGCGGACCGAAAGTAGTCCCAAATCCGTGGGGTTTCGTGAGAATTTTCGGCAATCTGTAGGGACCGCTAGTGGACGTTATTCTGCGCATGCGCAGTAGAGAAAGGGTATGGAAATAGACGTTTTGGGGTCTAGGTGGGCCACTAATCGGCCGATGGAGTCGTTTGAGGTATCAATGTGAAGCATACACCTGGACTAGTGTGTCGTTCGTTTTCGACGTTCTGCGCATGCGCAGACAGGGAATTGTGAGAAAAGCGTATGGAAATAGACGTGTTGGGGTCTAGGTGGGCCACTAGTGGGCCGATTGGATCGAGTGAGTTATCAATATGACGCATATGTGAGGGGGCATCCGCCTGGACTAGTGTGTCGCTCGTGTTCAACATTCTGCTGCGCAGGTCACGTGGTTTGGTGGGTGGTGTGTGACGTCACTTCCGGTTTTAAGAATGACCTTCGAACACAGAAGAGTTCTAATTTTTTCCTTAGACGTATGGAATGCATGTATAGAACATCCGGGACCTCTTCAACATCCGGGAGTTTTTCAACATCCGGGACCTCTTCAACATCCGGGTTTTCCTCGGCCCGGCCCGGCCGCAGCGCGCGCACGCGGGTTATCCGGCAGCACGCGCGCGCGCGCGGGTTATCCGGCCGCACGCCTGCGCGTCATCACCAGAAGTGCGCGGGTGAATTTCGGGTCAAAAGGTCAAAGGTCACATCCAGGTCAAAAGGTCAAAGGTCTCCCTTTCGGCAATGTTCGGCAACAATGTTGCGGCATCGATATACAGAGCTTGAACACAAAAAAGGGATTGTAAATTAACCTGGGAAGGATGGGCAGTTCCATTTGGACCAATCAGCGGTCGAGAAAAAAAGCCAATGATCGATCGATAAAAGAACCAATAGACGGGTACTAGAATTTCGCTCACGTCTGCGCCTACATCCGTATACTAGGATGCTTTTGCCTACGTCCTCGCCTACATACGGGTTCTTGTACATCCGGGTAATGTTTTCCGGAGGCCCCATCCCAGGCCACTGATTGGCTACTTTCTCCACGGTATTTAAAGGCAGTTTCGCCGTATCCCCACATGTCTGTTATAGCTTTCATGCATTATGCTCATATAGAAAACACACAAGACAGACTTTTTGGTGAGGTCTCATTTTGTTTTTTATTCAACAATAACTAACAACAACAACGTGAGAACAACCACGTGAAAACTGAAGCCCAGAACAGGGGGCTTGTACATTGAAATCGATAGAACTTAAGCCCAGAACAGGGGGCTTTTCGTGAAAGAACTTAAGCCCAGAACAGGGGGCTTGTACATTGAAAGAACTTAAGCCCAGAACGGGGCTTGTACATTGAAATGATGGGCGGCCCAGTCATATACGAGTACATCGCGGTCCTCGGCCTTGGGGTACTCGTCAAACATCTGTACGATGGTAGATAAGGGTCTTCCCCGGCATCGATGGTACAGCTAAAACAAGCAATATTGTCCGCACACGCTACTGGTCAGGCTTTGCAACGTTTGACTGTTCCAACACCACGTCTCTGTGCCTTGATCCCTGAAGTCTGTTAAATCGGGATGGAGGGGTGGCAGGCCGTACGGGTCAAAGTATTCGCCCTGCTGTTCTGTCAAGTACACGCCCACCCAATGTTCACCGGGCCGATCCATCGGGTCCGTGTTGAGAACGTAAGCAGCAGGAAACATACTGTCTAATGGGAACACATCTCGGGCGAACACCCCTTGAAAGACCATACGTGTCTCTGGGTCATTCTCCAGCACGGTGTTTATCTGGTCTGTATCCATGTTAGGTGGCAAAGTCACACAGGACGTTGCGCGCCTTGTCCACTTGAATGATGTTGTCAAACTCGGCGTAGCCGATCACATTGACGGTGCTCTATTGATTGATGGTCGTTCTCTAAGGTGGGGGTCAGATCGAAAAAGAACAACGTGTATCCGTTCGCGTAGTCCTCCCGACTGATCATATCCCCTTCGTCCTGGTTGATTTGACCGGTGGCTGTAAACAGGCTCTGATAGTCTCGAATGAAATTCGCGCGCCCAAAGTTCGGTGTTAAGGCCGTGGCTGGGACATGTTGTCCGTCCACATGCAGGGCCACAAAATTGATGCCGAAATGTTTAAAGTCAAACGGTTTCTCTGGGTAGGCTCCGCTGAAACTGGTATTTTCCACACAGGCCAGGATCAATCGCTTGGGTAGTTCCCCCAGGAACAGGATTTCTTTGTTGGCGCTCATATTTCCAGCCGACACAGAGAACACTTTGGTTTGCACACGCCGGATAGGGTATTGGGGTGGTTTTGTTTCCAAGGCTTTGAGGTGTCCCAATTGAACGGCTGGATTCGGTTTCACTTTTCGCACATACAGGACTGCGTCTTGGATGAAAATCTTATAGTCAGCAGCATGCCCCTCCACGTTAGTGGCCATCAAGGCGAAGCTCGGCGGCGCCCGTATCAGTCGGATTTTGATGGGGATCTTGTTCAAGAGGTACCGGTCTTGCATGAACATGTCTGCGTGCAGTCGACCCATGAGATCCACCGAGACGCCGTTCGCGGTGAAAGCCTTCCGTTTGTTATATCCCGCATTGTCGTTCTCCACGCCCATGTGCTCGGCTGTGTCCTGGCAGAATAAAGCGGCTGTCAGCTGAGATTTTTTAGCCTCTCGTCCATACGACGACAGCGTCTCGATGTAGGCTCGATAGGGGTACGTGTTGGTCGAGTCACTGATGAGTTTGTCGCTGAGAAATATATCCACCTGTTGAAACATATAGTGCAGCCAGAGATTCGTCGGGCCAACCGGTGCTTGGTCCACGATTCTGGAGCCATCCCCATTGACGACCTTGGCTTTCACATACAAGTATGTATGGGCTAAATCCACATAGGCGGTATCCGCATTACTGATGGTGAACTCGATGGGTCCTGTTTCGTTGATGCTGGAGAGCGGGAGATGCTCCACCCATAATCCTTGTTCGGTACTGGTCTGTGTGGGCGGCACGGTCCACAAATCAAATTCACTGTTGGTGGAGGGGCAGGTCTCTGCATGGATTAAGGACATGTTTAAGAAAAGATATCCTGGGTCTTCGATGTGCGTCGTCGCTGGGTCGGTCGTCGACTGGTGCGTGGTCTCGGTGGTGCAGGTCTTTTATTCCCTACGGTGCGTTGTGCTTTGGCCACCAAGACGCCTCCTGCTTCTTTGGCCCGTCGTGTCAAGGCTTCTTTGGGTGCCGTACCCCCAAGACATCACCGGCGACTTGCAGTCCACTGCGTACCGCTTGTTTGCCGATTGCTTTCACCCCAAGGGCAGGAACGTTTTGACGTATGTTTCCCAGCCCATGTCCTCGTTGCATGCGTGCACCACTAAAGACCGGAAGGCCACCTCCGGCCTGTTGGGCATAATAGTCCATATAGCTGCGTGCATCGCACTCGTAAGGCACCTTCATTATACAAACTCGGGAGCACATGCTTGTCGAAAATGAATTGTCAGCACCACTTTTCCTCGTTCGAATGCCACCGGTCGTCCCGTGTCATCTCTTATATCCACCGTGATAGTGTTGATGTCGGTTCGTCGTACGGGTAGGTAGAGCATGGTGCATATGGAAAATGGAATAGGTCTTTGGATTATGGATGCGGATATTCTCTAATGGACGACGGCTGGATTATGAATGACGGACTAGACGCTTGTAATGTGGGTAAAACTGTGGGTAACTTGATCTCCATACGTCTTTTTAATGGGGACCACCCGTGACAGAGGTGTGTTGATATCGCCCACGATGTGGTTGTCGACCACGTCCGAGTAGACGTAGAGTCCGTACATACCCGACTTCATATCCATCGGGATCTGGCCATGGTCCTCGGATGGACCCGTGTAGGTCGAGTGAGTGAGACCCAGCATTTGCTGTAGAATAGGACTCAGTACGACACTCACGTTGGCGGTGAGGATGATATGTGCCTTGTCGTGTGTGCGTTGTAATCGAAGTCCACGTGATTCTTGAAGGGAAAGGTTTTGATGGGTTTTGAAACATTCGTGACCTCCCGTAGAGCCTTATAATGCAACAGTCTTGTCAGCCCCTGCATGAACTCCTTGGGGGTATCGTATTGGCCTTCGGGGAGGGTGAGTCGGGTGTTTTTGCTTTCGTAGGTCACCTCGTACCACACTTCATTGGCTCGCACGTTGTACCACGAGTAAGGGTATTGGATATCCACGAGGCCGCATTCCCATCGTCCAGGTAAATGCAACGGTTGCGGTAACTGGGTGACGTACTTGGCCAAGGTGTTGTCAGGAAACACATCCAGCGAACTGTTACTGGGTAGGATGAGGTAAAACATGGCGACTGAGCTGTCGTGCTGCTGCTGTTGGTTTTACTAGGTGTTCCAGGCCTTGG
Organism: Hanleya hanleyi; assembly: GCA_036873755.1. NCBI lineage: Eukaryota > Metazoa > Mollusca > Polyplacophora > Lepidopleurida > Hanleyidae > Hanleya > Hanleya hanleyi. The sequence goes on from JAVTVY010056427.1 coordinate 12,469, forward strand.
GCGGTTGTGTCCGGCGTCGTGTTCGTCGCGGTGACTTGCTACGTGTCACGGCTCTGGAGATGTGGGGTGTCTTGATGAAGGGTGGTTTTTTAAAGGCGTGAAAAGAAGGTGCCCGTCGTAGTGGTGTTTTGGGGGGTGACTCCGGTTGCTGTTGTACTTTCTCACTGTCGCTTAACCCCGGTCTTTGTAAGATCTGTTGCATCTCTTCATCGAGGGTGTTTATGGTCTTCACCGTAGGTGGGGCAGGGTAGGGCGATTGGAGGTTTTGAAGGAACCGTGGTTCGACGAGGACCATCTTTTTCGTGTGGTTCATTGTCGGCCGAAGAGTCCACCCAATATTGGACCCAACACGGAAGCGGCCAACGGTGCTAAGATGGCCCCGAGAAAGCCGTCTTTCTGTAACACCTTTTTCTTTTGTGTTTGAGAGACTCGCTTCTGGACTAGGGTTCGGAGACCTGTTTTATGCTTGGTCAACTTGGTCTTGTGAGCCGGAGTCAGTGGTACGTTGCCTTTTAACAGGTTGTACCCGATCTCGCACAGACAGCGTACACGGTCAGGGTCCGCACCGCGTACAATGGTTCGGATCAACTCGGGTGGGGCCGTCTTCAATACACGGAGCGTCGGAGCGTGCTTCCGTACTCGCGCAGACATCATGTACAACTAATGCCAGAACCCACAACTCTGCTCTTTTTACCTACCTTAGAGAACAGAGACAAAGTCAATCATGCTGTGGTATTAATTCTTTTGATTATCTCCATCATCAAACACACACACCCCAACTGGGGGAGCCACTGTGGATGTGTTTACATTATTTTTGCATGTACACGTGGTGGGTCTCTCCAGGAAAGATGCCGGTCCGTAGTCGAAGGTGGTCGGAGGTGGCTTGCTTGAGGTCGAAGAGCATATACCCGTGCTGAGGGGTGTGCGTCCGTAATACATCTGTCTCGCCAGGTGCAGCAGTTTAGTAATATCTCTCGGGTTTTTGAAGACCACCAGGTAGTAGGCATTTAAGCTGATGTTCCGATGTTCTTTGTTTTTACGGAACAGATTCTGCACAATGTAGATGATGCTGAGCCGTCGATGGTGGCTGCCTTTGGCAAAGAGTTGTGTCACCCGCGCATCCGTCTCCGCCATGAGATCATCCAGAACCACCAAGGTGTCCGGTTCCAAATCGGCCAGGTTGGGTAGGCCTTCCGCGAACTTGATGTGGGGCACTGCTGCATACGCTGCCTGCCATTCTCCGTAACACCACACGACTCGGGCAATGGGTGGGGTGATCATGCTGTCGGCGTGTTGAAGGAGCTTCTTGACGAAGTGCGTTGTGCCGGAGCCCGTCGGTCCTGCGATGACGCAAGTGAAGGGATGCTGCCACCGAGGGCCCATGGTTGGAGGTGTATCCGCTGTCGTGGTAACCCGCTCTTGTAAATTTGGTGCGAGTGAACTGGAGTGGTGGTGGATACAACGTCGGTCGTCGTCTGTTCACTGTGAGGGATGAAATCCGGTGGGTTTTCAGACGTAGTGGGTGTACTTGGTGTAGGTGTGGAGCTCGATGTGGCTTGTACACGTAGTGTGGTGGTGGTGATGACTTGGCTCGATACGGGGGTGACTGGTGCTAACTGTAGACCGGTTTGACTGGAGTTCTAAGTTGGTTAAGTAGCGTGCTGACATAGGTTACGTCGTAAAACACACCTCCGTACAACACAATCAGCAGGGTTAGCAATATCACCACAAAGCCCACTTGTGCTTTGCGCGTTTTGGGAGACGCTGTGTTCAGAGGCAGCTGCTGTTTGTCCATAGCACCGTGGTCGAACGTGGAATGAAGGATGACGGCAGTGGTGTCTGGCTGTATAGTCGTTTCACCTGGTTGGCAGCGACCCAGGAATTGAAGGAACTGGGCCAGCCTTTTGACGAAATGAAACAGTTTGCCACGTCGACGTTCCGTTTTCAAAATCTGCTCCACCGTGTAGTAGTCTTGCTTTGTTTTTACGACAGCTGTAATTCCGTCTCGTAAAACGTCCCTAGCAACGGTTCCCCTTGAAGATATTCCAGTTCATAGACTCGCTGCTGTCGGGGTAGGCGCCGTTTAATCAGGAAGTGTTCATCGCTCCAGTTGGGCAAGTAACGTTTCTCAAATTGACCTTTGACTTTACTGATCCGTACAGGGTCCCCGACCTTGTACACCTCCTTCGTCGTTCTCTGCGATTGCCTGGGGTACAAGACACGCCGGACTTGGGCTTCATTGCGTTGGGTGACGGTAATGGGGCTCTCTCTATACTCCGATGATAGGCTCGATTGTAACCACTCAAAAGTTTCGGGAGAACATCGATGTACCGCCTTGTATTCTTATAGGTGAAATATTTATACATGCGGCCTTTTAATGTCCTGTTGAACCTTTTCACCACGGAAGCCTTGGTCTCGTTGTACGTATGGAAGAAAAACACCTTCTGGGCTTTAAGAAACTGATGGAACGGTCTGTTGAGGAATTCCGCGCCTTCGTCGGTTTGCAAATACATGGGTTTGCGCCCGGTCTTGAAGATGTCCTTGAACGCCGCTATGAGATTCGCCCTCGTTTTCGTCCGGATGGGTACCACCAACGCATACTTCGATAGGATATCAATGCACGTCAAGATATACCGATTTCCATCGTTGTGTTTGGCAAAGGCGCTCATATCGACCAAATCCGCTTGCCATTGGGCATCTAGTGCTCCCACGATGACCCGGTTCCGTAGAAAATGGCGACGGGCAGCTCGATGTAAGGTATAGGTGTCTTGTTTTCTTAAGCAATCTCGGACTTGAGCACGTTGTATCCCCTGGGGTTTGGCCGCTCGATAGAGAGCCGTCAATGCACTATAGGCCGCCGGACTGTCGGGACTGTAGTATAAGTTATCCAACACCTTCTCCCAGCTCTTCATGGTGACAACTGATGATGGACCCTGGCTCTATCGTTCATTTATAACAGCGGACCTGTCTTGGGCCAGGTTTCTTCTTTGGCTTCTACCAGCACAGTGTCCATGGTAAAATGACCAGTCAATTACAATCTGATGACCGCTTGATAAGCACTTGACATCTGGCACGGCATCCTCCAATGCAGACCATAGAACAGGGTGAAGGGTAAAATGCACTATACCTCCATCTAGCCGAGCCAATTGAGCAAAGAAGGGGCCGCGTCAGATGTACACATCGTGACACAAGTGAATGAGGTCGCCGTCCAGTTCACCAGACAACACCCGTTTGAATTTGGTCCAGCCCTCTCGGGACAGACGAATGTGAGCCGGGCACGGTTGTTTGGGGTCCGCATCACAGATGCCTCCCACCTCCTCCGTGATATCGACCTTATCCGCATAAACGTGCAGGAAGACCTCGGGGGTCAAGCTGAGACACGCCCGTATTATATGATCCGTCATGGTCAGTACGTGAATAGTACCAGATTCGACTGTCACTCGTATTTATAGGGAGAACCCCGTGAGATCAAAGGATCGGGTGGTCATGCCACTGGGCTGACTGAGTCTAGCCGGATAATCAATGGCATCGTCGTCTGCCTCCGCTTCATTGCTAGACATTTGTTCATTGGGTTCTGCCGCCGCTTCTCTCAGGGCACGAGCCCACTCCAACTGAACAGCTGGCCGCTCGTCCGGTGTAAACAGCTGGTCCACGATAGGCACCACTTTCTCGAAGGCTGTCCACAGATCGGGGTCTAGGGTGAAGCCTCGCGTAGGGTCTTGGTAACGGCCCAGGCGTGGGAAGAAGGGTCCACGGTCTATGTGGATGAGGTTTCCGTCGAGCTCACCACTCAACACCCGTTTAAATTTGGTCCAGCCGTCACGGTGTAGCGTAACCGTATTCGATACGGTTTGAGCGCGACCAGCAAACATCTCCACGGTCTTCAACGAGGGTGACTATCTTCATAGACGTGTAACCCCACCCGGGCTCTAAGGGGAAGGACTGGTGACATGGTTGACCCAATAACGAACGATGAATGACACACACTCTGACTGTCTCTCGTATTTATGCTCAGGTCCCTCGGTGACATGGTTGACGCAATGACGATAGGTCAATGACGCACACTGTGACTGGCCCTCGTATTTATTGTGAGGTCCCACTGTCAATGCCACAGCGTCAGGGTCAATAGTGCACAGACCATTAGTAGACCAACCAGCCGTAGCTGGTTCCGGCGTGAGCGCTCGTGGTCCATAGCCCGGGCATCAAGGATGGCTGTCATAGTCCAGTAGTGGTGAGTGATAGCACACCTCTCCATCGAGTGCACTCTGTCGAGGACCGCTTCTGTGAACTCTTTCGGGATCTGGGGTCGACCCTCGTTGTCGTCACCATCTGCAAACATGGACCGAATCACTGCTCGGTAACCCGTGAGTGAATTAACCACGGTGGCATGCTGTAAAATGCGAGTGGCATAGGGCCGGCTCTCCCTCATGGCTCTGCTACCGTATAAATGAAGGTGTGAGGCGCAGAGAGACGGGTTTTATAGACCATGTCACACATGCGCACCTATACGTAGCTCTACGGGTGTAGTCCGTGATACGTACTATTCTGATTGGTTAGTCCAAAAAGAGAGCAACAACAACAAAGATTACAGGTCAATCCTTTTATTAGCCCCTCCATCACAGCACATCCACGCTGGAGGAACCAGTAGGAAACATGATAGGACATGTACTGACCTGTCTGAGGGGTTTTTCCCGCCAGAATTTCGCTGACGTCCGCGCCTGCATCCGGGTATGTATGAGGGTCTGGGTGAATGGGGTGTGACCTGGGAACATGATAGGAATGCATGTACTGACCTGCCAGAATTTCGCTGACGTCCGTGTCTTTTCGGTGACGTCCGTGTCTTTTCGGTGACGTCCGTGTCTTTTCGGTGACGTCCGTGTCTTTTCGGGTATGTATGAGGGTCTTGAGGGCGGCGACCGTATGTGGCGAGTTGTATGTGTTTTTTTCGGTGACGTCCGTGTCTTTCATCCGGGCACTTCACGTCTGCGCCTGCATCGGGGTATGTATGAGGGTCTTGAGCGGGCGACTGCATGTGGTGAGTTGTATGTGGGTGTTTTTTCGGTCACGTCCGCGCCTGCATCCGGGTACTTCTATGTAGGTGTATAAAAGTGGGAATTTTTAGGGCATTGCTGCATTCATTGGCCTGCTTGACCTGACCAGCCTGAGCCTGCATCACCAGCCTGAGCCTATCTGACGAGAGGAGCTACTTGCCTGAGCCTCACCAATGCAACCTCACCAGCCTGATGTTCACTTGCACAACTTGCCAGAAGCAGTTTACGCGTCTAGATAATTTACGACGCCACGAGACCTCCACCCACAACGATGCACGGTATACTTGTATAACCTGCGCACGGTCATTTAATCGGGAGGATAATTTACTGCGCCACGAAGGCTCATTCCACGAGGGGACGACGGAACAACGTAACGATTGGGACGACAAACGACCCAGTCAGTTAAGACGGCATCAGCGTTTGATTCATACCCAGTCTCTACGGTTTGGGCGACAACTTCCCACTAAAGAGGCACCCAGGAGGGTCAGACCCAGTGAAGATGAGCCCGTAGAGACGAATGCCACTAGTGATGCGATCACAGAGAGCCCGACTATACCCACAGTTCAGAAGAGCCTAGATATCCAGCCAATGCCTAGCATTACTGTTGCCAGTCATACGCCTGACGACATCGAACATTTTCTGGAAGATGCAGTGGATGTTCCTAGCGATCTGTTACAGGACGCCCATCCAGTGAGTGACATTTATCGGCGCCAATGGCCCATGACACGGCACGTTTTCCACCGTGATCGCCCCATTCCAGATATCTACAATTTCCCACTGACCGACCTCACCCGTCTACGCAGCTACGTGGAAGTCATCTTCAATGACCAAGCTACGGTCTTCAAATTGAATGTCGCTTTCGGGTACATCTTACGTCACAAAGAGACGGACCAGTTACGGTATTATTATGCCAGTAATAACAGCCATGTGTTTGACCAGCCGTTCACCATCATTAACCGGGCGTCGCTAGAGACGATGCTGGAGAAACTGGACACCGTGGATCCATTGAGATGGGCACATCGTCAACGCCCCAACACACAATGGGTCGTAGAGAGGGTCACCAATGCTACGTTCTTCGTTACCAAGCTGACCCACCACCCCCATCGGCTGAGTGCGTCACCCTTGCACTGATGCGATCGTTGACTTGAGCTCAGTAAACATTTGTATCTAATGTGACGGTGCGTTGAATAATAAAACATGGTGTTTGATATTTCTATTTGTTTTGCTATGAACATACTAAACATAACCAGGGCGGCTCCCCCAGCCTGAGTATGATGTAACATTGGGGATAATAAACTGTATAAACATTGCTGAACTTGTTGTTATTCACGGCAACCGCTTTCCGCTATACTTGGATGAAATATATACCCCGATGTGATATAGTGCCCTTGCACACTTCCGGTGATGACGCGCAGGCGTGCGGCCGGATAACCCGCGCGCGCGTGCGTGCGGCCGGATAACCCGCGCGCGCCCGCTGCGGCCGGGCCGGGCCGGGGAAAACCCGGATGTTGAAGAGGTCCCGGATGTTGAAAAGCTCCCGGATGTTGAAGAGGTCCCGGACGTTCTAGAAAATGCATTCCATACGTCTAAGGAAAAAATTAGAACTCTTCTGTGTTCGGAGGTCATTCTGAAAACCGGAAGTGACGTCACACACCACCCACCAAACCACGTGACCTGCGCAGCAGAGTGTTGAACACGAACGACACACTAGTCCAGAGGGATGCCCCCTCACATATGCTTCACATTGATACCTCACTCGATCCAATCGGCCCACTAGTGGCCCACCTAGACCCCAACACGTCTAATTCCATACGCTTTTCCCACAATTCCCTGTCTGCGCATGCGCAGAACGTCGAAAACGAACGACACACTAGTCCAGGCGGATGCTCCTTCACGAATGATTCACATTGATACCTCACTCGACTCCATCGGACCATTAGTGGCTCACCTAGACCCCAAAACGTCTATTTCCATACCCTTTTCCCACAATTCCCTCTCTGCGCATGCGCAGAATGTTCATAACGAACGACACACTAGCCCAGGTGGATGCTCCTTCACGAATGCTTCACATTGATACCTCATACGACTCCATCGGCCCATTAGTGGCCCACCTAGGCCCCAGAACGTCTATTTTCATACACTTTCTCTACTGCGCATGCACGTTCCACGTCACACCCAGCTCGCTGAATACTCCCTCACGTATGCTTTACATTGATACCTCACTCGATCCAATCGGCCCATTAGTGGCCCACCTAAACCCCAAAACGTCTATTTCCGTACGCTTTTCCCACAATTCCCTGTCTGCGCATTCGCAGAATGTTGAAAATGAACGATACGCTAGCCCAGGTGGATGCTCCCTCACGTATGCTTCACATTGATACCCCATACGACTCCATCGGCCCATTATTGGCCCACCTAGACACCAAAACATCTATTTCCATACACTTTCTCTACTGCGCATGCGCAGAATGATGTCAGTTCCACGTCACACTCAGTCCGTTGGATACTCCCTCACGACTGCTTCATATTGATACCTCACTCGATACTCCCATCGGTCCACTAGCGGTCCCTACAGATTGCCGAACATTCTCACGAAAACCCACGGATTTGGGACTACTTTCGGTCCGCGGAGGCAGACCTCATCACCGTCAGACCACATCACCGCGGAGGAATACATGCCCCCTAGGTCACACCCTATTCATCCAGACCGGAAGTGACGTCATACACTTGCGCAGAACACTCCTGCCCACACCTCCTCGTGACCTCATTTCTGCGCACACCACTTTCTCGCGCATGCGCAGTGACGAGCCAGTGACTCGAAATCGCCTTTACTTACTACTGCTGTACAACCCGAGCTGGTAATTTTGACATAAATGACCGAGCGCCCATACCCGTATCTCTTCATTCTTTGTGGAAATGACCTGGCTTTATTATTCGCTCCTGTTAGAGTTAAGCCTGGGCGGAAATCACCCGTACTAATGAGTCGTACTTAATTTCAGACTGTGTGCTAATAACTCACATGTAGGTTCCATTTTGAGTTATGCAGTTGAAGTAGCCAATGATGATCAATCTTTAATCCATTGGCTACGAAAATAAATAATATATTGTCACCGGACTCCTATTAGCACAAAAACCCGCTGCTCAATTTGGCCTTAGCCTTAAGTATATTCCATGTATGCCACCAAGAAGATAGGCCTCCTTTGGCATCCAGGATACCATACCTTTCTCTCTCTTTCTCCTTTCATTTCAGATAGGACCATCTCGACTGAAATGAAAGACATGAATGAAAATACAAAATTCCTCTTGTAATACACTTCAATGGGACTTCTATTAAGGAACCAGGTTACACCACTTAACCAAATCTAGGGCAGCGCTTCGTCCAGGCACATATGTCCATTTCCACGACAAATAACTCGATCGCAATATGTTCCCTCTGGGTACTTTTTAAATTGCAGAAGGGCCGGTAGTGTAACGGCATCCTCTCCCAGGGTTCTTTGCGCTTCGCTACATTCACCCCTGTAGGGGTCTCGATTTTTTTTGCAGGATATTCGCAGAAACCAAGAACCGTTTTACTGATCGCAAAACCTATATTTATCTTGAAAGACACTTAAGAGTTATTCAATAGATTTTCAAAACGGCCTTGACACTCAGTTTGAAGGCAGGTTTTTACAATTTACCTTAGAACTATATGTCGCGGAAATATATATCGGTGAGCCGCGGCTGATATCAATTCGCTCAGTCAGACGGTCGCCATATTCCTTTACCCTGACGACAAATGTCCTCGCATCAACTCCGGAGAAAATGGAGAGGCGCGAACCCTTTCGCATCTGAGCATCTTATCTTGCTAAGGGCATTTCACGTTTCATTTAACACAGAAGTTTCCACGTATGATCGTGCCATGCGTACGGATGATGCAGCTGAGGCCCCGGTGGTAATTCCCAACAATCCCAAAGGAGGGGCCCATTTCAAGCCGGCGCTACGTGCAACCAAACCACAAGATCATCCAATCACCCATTTGAGAATAGTAGTCGGTATTCCCATTTCTATTGTACTATCTACGTACCTGAATGAAGTTCAAAGTTTTCATCTTTGGTTTCTCTCTTGAATTCACGGATACCCCGCTCTCCCTAACTTTCATAAACTTAAAATCGGTGGAAGAAATACCCGACGCAGTACAACCTAAACCAGAGTTAGCGTTAATTTGCATAACCGGACGTTTACCCAACCGTCATTTCATCCTATGATCAGCCTCAGTAGTAGTGGAAGAGCAACTGAACTCGTAACCTGATACTCTTGAGCCAATTACCACAGAGGCTGTTAGAGGTATCAAATTACGCTCGTAATGTGATATGGCGTATTGAAAAATTATTGAACAAGTAATATGATGAAATATGAAACTCGTATTCGAATTATGAGAGCCGATACCACAGGGGGGTCAAAATTGTTCTGCACTAAACTCTAAACATGAATATTCATAGGATTGACGTCACACATGATCTACAAGTATGGGGAAAAGCTTTTTAACATATAGCGTGACATAATTCCCACACTCCAGAGTACCATGTTAAGCGTATTTATAAAGAAATATATCCCGCTTTTTATCTTTTGTCTTTGACAAATTCAGTAGCGTCGACTGTATTTATAACATCTATGTCTCCATTTCAACTCTAACAACGCTATACATACACGCTTAAAGAAAGAATATGGGTCATGCGTTAAGAAGGGAAGAACCTGTAACATAAATCTAAGCCGGTGAGGCAGGCTAATAAGGTCACGCATGTCCAAAATTTACTATATATAAGAGACGCGCGACATCCAGCCTGCAGTAAGAATAAGGTCACACATCTGTTGTGGAAGCGAGCGATACACGAGCCTCGCGGTATCGGGAAATGGGGTCAGACGGACTAGTTAAGCGAGAACCTACACTCATTTTTCATACTTAATGAACGAACGGCTCTGAAATTTAACTATATATATATATATATAAAGTATAGAAAAGAAAAACCTACCCTTTTAAGCATCATTTAGCTTTTCTCTCATTGCCTCTATTATATCCTCTCTAGCTTCCCGTACTATATCTTGCCACACATAATACGCAGTGGTATATTACGAGAAGCGACCACGAATAGAATCTCTTACTAGCGTGGCTCATTATTTTGTTCATACATTAGAAATACTCAATTACAACACATATAAGGGTAGTGGGAAGAGGTGCCGACATACTGACTGCGTCACATGACTTCACAGAATACGGATCTGTCGTAAACTTATCTCCACAAGGTCCAGAACGTATTCAGCAAGCTTTACATCACTCGGGTGCACAGAGGGACGAACACAGCGGACACAAAATTAGACATTCAAGCCTTTACAGGGGCAGACATCGGAGTATTTCACACAGTAACCGACACACATGGAGACGAAGTACTGATTTCCGCGTCAGGCACAGAGCCCAGTCACAGAGCATTTGACACATGCCAGTCAGAGTTATTTCCCCTCACACAGAAAACTGATATTATATCACCACATTAAGATTCGCATGCCAGTCAGAGTTATTTCCCCCTCATTGTTGAATGTTCAGAGTTTACAGAAAACTTATATTATACTGCCACATTAACACATTAACTCTCACGAGAGCTTTACCGTATTGATATTGGTTTATCCACACAGTAAAAGTTACCTCTTGAAATAAAACATTGTTCCTTTACATAACAACAATATCAATTTATTCAAGTTTATATATACAGAATTCAGGTTGAAAACCGGTGGTGTCAGAACTCATAATCAAAGGCCATTGGTATGAAATATTTCAGAATATGAACATCCACAATACTCCGCAAAATGTGAAATTCACATCGTTAAGGAGAGATGTGGTGTACAGATAAATAACACGGGGAGAGTGAAAGAAAGTAGTATTAAGCCAGGGTAAGTAATATTATTATACTCGATAATGCCACAACATGTCATATGCAACGCTTGTACGACCATAAGACTACGAGTGTATATTAACGCTGTGAGACGGTCAAATTACGTAACAGTTCATAGGTATACGGGTTAAAACGATCCCGGCTGAGGGTACGTGTCGGTAGGCTCTTGGAATTCTTCGACATCATCCGAAATGGGCTCTATGGTTTCCGGAAGTAATTTCTCGAACGTCTTCTTGCGCATGCTCACGGAAACTTCCCAGACCTCCGAAGTTGTGAACTCTAATTCTTTTTAAAGGTATTGTGTGGTATTTTTGAATTTCTTGTGAACATTGTCCTGGCGAAGTTCGTTCATCACTTTGACTTGTTTCAATTAAAGGTCCGTCAAAGTTTGCGCGATCTCTGGGCGCATGGATTTATAAGCTGCCTGGAAATCCCCTAGTTCTTCCGATTTTTGTTCTATCTTGTCTCTGTGCATGTCGATGGCTTTGTTCACCGCGATGTCCCAACAGCTGTTGTCATCCTCGGACACGTCTTCCTCATTGCCCTCATCATCGACGCCATCGTCAGTATCAGCGCTGGGTGGATCGCTGGAGACGTCCTCGTCTACATTGTCGCTGGGTGCATCGCTGGAAACCTCATCTAGTACATCCAAGTCTCTCGAAGACATAGCGCATGAAAAGTGGCCTGTCAGTCCGTTCAGGTGGGTATCGTTCTGTCGAATGACGGCTATGGTGAGTCAAACGAGTGTTTATTCTCAATTATTCGTTCGAACACGTGTTTCTTTTGAGCGATAGCTATACCGTACGCGTCCTCCCAACTTATGTTGGGAGTTTTCAATCCACAGGCTGTTCGTTCGGTATTCATATGAATGGGATCATTGACCAGATATTTCATACCCGCGACTAGTTTTAAGTATTGTCTTCGTAAACATCGTCGCAGTAGAGGGGCCAATGCATTATGCGCTAATATTTCGGATTTCTTCCTGGAATATCCTTTGCGCTGAAATTCTTTTTCTTTCGCTTCAAGTTTCCTCTCTACTTCTCCGTACATACTGCTTTTAAAGAGCTATCGCCATATCCCTTGATCGACATATTCTTCTGGAAATCCAGAGGCTGTCCTGGCCCGAATGTTGGCTGTATCTCGGTAGTTACTGGTTGGATATAGAAGTCGGTCCGTCTCCTGCGGACTAGGGGTAGGCGTTGATGGTGATGGTGGGGTTTGTAGTCCCATTGGGGATTTTACGGAAATGGGTGACCCAGAGTAGACGTCTGTTATGTGAAAGTTATCGAAAGTTCCGGATGGATATTGAGTGTCTATTGTCTCGGGCACCCGATAGACCGATTGATGTGATGGCAAGTGGTACGCGGGTCCGGTATTGTGCGGTTGTGGGCTCTGTCGCTGTACATCGGTCAATAGTTCTGAATCGCGCTCCCCGGGCAATAGGTTTGTCATCAGTCTGCGTGCGTCGGGGGTATGCGGTTTTAAATCTGCGAACAGATACCCGTAGGGGCAAGTCACGGCTCTATGAAAAGTTTGCATGAAACAGTCCACGTTTTGGGGATAAATTCGTCTCCCGAAGACGCGGATTTGATATCTGTCGATGGGGTTGAAAAGAACGAAGTAGTGACAGTTTAGCGCGATATCCCTGGACGCCTTATATTGAGGGAACAGATTCTGGGTCATATAGATGACAGAGAGATTTCTATGATGGGACCCTTTGGTGAATATGTCCGCTATTTTCGAATTTTCCTTCGCCACGCCCATCAGGTCATCGAGTACGATTATATTGACCTGTGCTGAATTAATGTAATACGGTTCGTCTATGTCATGACGAATTCCTGGAACGAAACTCACGTTGCTTAATCCCGTATTCTCGTACGCGCTCTGCCATTGGCTATAACACCATACAACCCGCGTCGGAGCTGGGGTTGCCACACCTTCCTCTAAGAATTTCACCACCCAGGACGTTTTTCCGCATGAGGACGGACCGCTCACCGTCATCGTATAGGGATGGCTCAATACTCTCGTCTGACATCTCGATGCTTCTTGACGTTCAACTTATACGTTATCAGGACTTCGTTGCGCGGGGTGACATTCGTCTGCGGTATTTTTATGTAGAGAAAGTAAATGTCTACGAAGATTGAACGGGCTGGACAATAACTTTGAACACAAGTGACATGCGTAAGCCATGACTCTCCTCTTCTGCGACACTCGTCGTATACTGAAGGCTCACATGTGTATGTAGTGTTTATATGCAAGAGCTCGGAGATGGGGGATGGGAAAATGGGAGATCTCAGAGCTCTGGGATGGGACAGTGGGGAGAGCTCTGGAATGGGCCGGTGGGGAGAGCTCAGAGCTCGTGAATGGGGTAGGAGCTCGGGAAGAAGCTCGGAGCTGTGGGATGGGGCAGTGGGGAGAGCTGTGGAATGCAGCGGTGGGGAGAGCTTGGAGCTCGGGGATGGCGTAGGAGCTCGGAGCTCGGGAGGGAGCTCGGAGCGCTCGAGCTGGGGAGATAATAACGAACACATAAAAGACAACGCTATGATATACATTGACATTATTTATATATACACGGAGTACAAATGCAAATGGTCCTTTTTTGAAGCAGTATAAAAAAAATTCCAAGTTTATAGTTTCATGTTCTTTGGATGTATCGTCCTCTTACGACTCAATGAACACAAATATATATATATATATATATATATACAGTCATTTCACTGGTACTCACTCGCCATTATCGTGACCCCGTCTCAGCGTCTATCATATATTCACTTCAGTAATGGATAACGTTCAAGGCTTTGTCGACGTTCTCTACACAGTTCTTCAAATTTGACCACATAGACAAGTCCAAAGTCTGTCCGGCTTTTGAGGGATAAATTTTCTTGCTATTATACTCGTTCGTCTTCCAGCGGCGAACATGAATTTTCCCCTGTCCTTGGTAGAAGCTGTAACTCAGGTACACGTCTTCTGACAACAGTAAAGGGTCGGCATTGACTATGCGTTTCGCGATCAGCTCGTCGATGGCAACGATATAGTCCGTCAATTTCACCCACCCCTCTCGAGTTAAACGTACGGTATTTATACCGGGAAAAGGGTCGGAGTCGACCACATCTTTACTTTCGATAATATCCACGCAGGCGTGCCCTTTAGAGTTCCCCACATTGATAAAGACGTTGTAGCCCAAATGGAATCCAGTCACCGACCTATAGACGACATCAACAATCGAAGTCTTCTTAAGTTCAGGCTGTAGCAGTTCGGCTAACGCAACGTTGCCAGTCTTCTGTAAAGCTTCTACAAACGCATAAAAGGCCTTTGGACCACGTTTAGGTATCAAGTTCAACAGACGCCGGACTCGTCCACTCGTTGTCTTCACAACCATAATGTTTTCGTACATTTCCTTCGTTAGTATCATATTTTGTCTAAGCAAGTCACATATAGTGGACACACTTGTTATCTGTTTGATGAGAATGACAAGGTTTTTCCGAATTACTTGTTGGTGGACCTCTTCCATCGTGCTATTAGAGGCGCTTTCGAGTAGTAGGAGAGTATGACACCTTAAGACACCTCATGCTTATATACAAAACCTACGCTGTACACTGCGCATGCGAGATGTATCAACATACAGGTTGTCAGAGCTAGAAATAAACATATGTGCCAATGTCGGGGAAAAACCGGTTTCAAGTTCGAACATGTCTACGACGTCACACTAAAAATAAACATATGTACCGATGCCGGGAGAAACCAGTTTCAAGTTCGAACATGTCAGTCATGTATTCGTCCTCATAACCCGTACATATCAGTCATGTATTCGTCCTCATAAGCCGTACATGTCTTTGAGAGTACGCGTTACAAAGAAGTGCAGTCCTTCTCTAAGTTAATATACGGCACTGCGAAACATCGCTTGAGCTTCCACATTCGTTTTACGAGTACACGAAGGTTGGACTTCCACTCCTCCGTTTTCAGGTGATTTTCTCGCCATTCAGGATTCTGGAATTCCGATAACCCGATAATTCCGATAAGTCCATCACTTCTCCGTCTTTCCCTATGTCTCTCAACCACTCATCTACAGATTGCTCTTCATCGAGGCATTCTACGGCCTTGCCAAAGAAGAGAGAAACTCGGTACCCGATATCTAATCCTGTGTTGTACTTCTCTTCCATTTGCTCCATAATAGGGATGAGATGCACAGCATATATCATGGATAATCTATTCAACAAGTGTATACGCTGTCCTTCATCAAAGGGGCCGGGTTGGGTGATCAACTGGACGATGTGGTTATTTCCCGTCTCTTCCAATACAGCAACGAATGCCCTGATGGCCCGTGAACCTCTTTTCGATATTTCCTCCAACAAAGCATCACCGAAAGCGGCTTCCGCGGTAAAGATATCATTAACGTAGTTTAACCGGGACTTAGTCAATGCTCTCTTTTGCTTCAATAATTCAAATACTCTTTCTATATTCTCTATACGCCCGGACATATGCTTTCTATATACACTCAAAGCTACCTTGTACATGACATCCATGATGTATACTCTTTCTAGGGGCTAAACCTGAAATTACATATACATAAAGACGACAGGGAAAACCCAGCTTGTTTATTTCCGTATTTGATGTAACATTTTCATGCCTCGACACGTCTGCGTGACGTCAGTCCGTTTTAATATTCATGTATTTGTCATAGTACAGAATCAAACATGTCAAAACCCGCAAACGAGCCGATGTGTGACCTTATTTGGTTAGCCACTCGATACGTGCAGGTCCAGACTCGTCTGTGTGACGCCAATCCCATTAATATTCATGTTACCCCATGTCACATTACGAGCGTAATTTGATACCTCTAACAGCCCCCCTGTGGTAATTGGATCAAGAGTATCAGGTTACGAGTTCAGATGCTCTTCCCCTACTACTAACCTCCCTAAAAGAACGAGACAATTCAGACTATTCCACCGTCTCTCTTATCCAGAGGTGTTGTTCCATAAACACCAACAAGCCACAGTGCAGCAACTGTTCGGTATACTACTGTGGATGATGTCACTGATCACATCATTGCCTGTTGAAAATGGGCGGAAACGGATATTCAGACAGCATTTTGGTTTAACTCACTCAATACCATATTTTAGAATTCAAACTGAGGGATGGGTAATTTGGCTATCGTTGTTTACCGATCTGAGCATCCTCATCATATAGCATATTTTCAGCTTATCTTTCAGTTCGGCAAAGAGGCGGTCGATCAGGAACAATAGTATGCATCATTCGAATTGTTCACCACTTTGATCATAAATTCATCCAAAGCAGGATCTAAAACCTTCATTGAGATATTTGCTGATATAGGCGTCTCCATGGCACAAGATAAAACCGCCGGCCCTTTAGTGTACTGCGAATTAGAAACCATAACATTTTAAGTACGGCTACTCGACAAATTGCATCGCGGGTCGATACTTCATATAAGCGATCACGAGAAATCTCTGGCACCATACTTTTCTACAGCGGTGGATGGAAGACGGCAATTTGGGAATAATACTTTGTCACAGCGGTAGATTGAAGTATCATCAGCGGTGAAATGAACACGGTAGTTTGAATATTATACTTTTGCTTAGCGGTAGATACGCCACTTTGGAGAGTGCTATTATTTAGCTGCAGATTGAGACGGCGGTTTGATAGCCTCCTCCTTTTCGTCAGCGGTGGAATGGAGACGGTGGTTTGAATACTATACTTTTGCTCAGCGGTAGATACGGCAATTTGGATAGTATTATTATTTAGCGGCAGATTGAGACGGCGATTTGATAGCCTTCTCCACTTCCTCAGCGGTGGAATGGAGACGGTAGTTTGAATATTATACTTTTGCTCAGCGGTAGATACGGCACTTTGGATAGTATTATTATTTATCGGCAGATTGAGACGGTGGTTTGATAGCCTTCTCCTGTTCCTCAGCGGTGGAATGGAGACGGTGGTTTGAATAGTCTCTCTTGCTTTGAAGCACTGTTTCATCAGCGGTGGAATGAAAACGGTAGTTTGAATATTATACTTTTGCTCAGCGGTAGATACGGCACTTTGGATAGTATTATTATTTAGCGGCAGATCGAGAGGGCGGTTTGATAGCATTCTCCTTTTCCTCAGCGGTGGAATGGAGACGGTGATTTGAATAGTCTCCGTTGCTTTGAAGCACTTTTTCATCAGCGGTGGAATGAAGACGGTAGTTTGAATA
>JAVTVY010056428.1:0-31395 GCA_036873755.1 Hanleya hanleyi
TAAAAGAGTAAGTGTCTGTGTAAATTATGTCCGTTTAATACTCCACAGCTATCACTACTCACTCGTATATGCACGAAACGAAGCTGATCCCTGAGACAGGGAAGGTGTAATTTATTCTTTAATGGTAGGAGTGACTGTCATAGGGTACGCCGATCATCTGCATAATCATGTCTATACCTGTTATGTATCTAAATACCACGGAACCGGATGAACAGCAGCAAATCAGATAACAAATATTATCATCCTATTGCATTTTCAGGTCGGTTCACTTCCAAATTATCCCATTCTTAACCATATATTAACCCTATCAAAACAATTGAGAGGCGGCACTCCTTGATTTTATAGTCTATCATCACTCCAGTGAAGTACGAATTTGAGTAAAGTTGCTGTATATCATAACAAGCAACCAGATTTATACAAAAAAAGACACAATTTTTAACAAACGTGACTGTTTTCATTAACACTGGAACAGTAACAAAGATCACAAAAAAAATATTGCAGGGCTTACTAAAAACCTTAAGCTCCAGAACTTTTCGCTCTTAAACAAGGATTTCAACGCAGGAATAAGGCTGTCGCACGATTCTAGACACATTAAACCTTTCATAAAATGACTACTCTTAAATGAAAATTTCTTAATTAGTATAATTAGCCAAATTGTGCGAATAGTTTAAGTAATGAAAAACGAAATAGTCAATCAATCAATCGATTTTGAATTTGGATGGTTTATCCAATCCGTTAGGATTATGCGCGCCAGTATCATTGCATTGAGTTGTAAAATGATTTAAAGGGAAAATTGATTTTAAAAACACAATAAAAAGTGTTAAAATCGTTGTGTTAAATAAGCAACAGGAGAAATATAGTAAAAAAAAGTGGACAGATGTCTGTATAAATTCTTCAGTGTCATTAGAGACAAAAGAAAATAAGTATATATATAGTGGACTAGATATTGATTTAAATATGCTATTAAAAAACAAACCAGACTCCAAAGGCGTGATTTATAGACATAAACGGAAGGGAAAATAATCGGACCAACAACCATAATATAACAATATACCAACTACCCTTTTTATAAGAAATATAAAACTGAATTAAAAAGACCAATATATTACATGCATATTTTGTTTTTGACTGAAATTAAACTCAATATATAATTTAGATATGCGCAAGTGGTTAATAAAAACAAAAATTGATATAATATACATACTCCGCCTGATGGACACCGTGAATGAGGACCTCACATGGTATCCTTAGACACCAATAGTATTATCCATACCATTAATTATCGTCTGATAGGTCAGCGCTACAAATATAACGAAAACGTTGCATATTTAGCTCATGGAAACCATTTTATAATAAAAACATTCGGAAAAGTAAAAGAGCCATGAAATGAATGAACATATGCGATAACATACATCAATATTCTTGAAATTCGTACTTTACTGGGTTGAGCATATGGGGGTCATTTTGAGTCTGTTTGCATACCCTCCGCGCAGTGTATCATTTAATTTTTCTTTGGCCCACCATCTCAAAATGTCGTTTCAAGTAATTTGCTAATTCGAAATTTCTACTGACTATCTGGAAACTTCGAAATACTAAGTCGTAGACACGAAATACTGCCTCACATTTTCAACTTACTGACTCGCAATTTAGACGTTAGCTTGAAATTTAGTCTTAGGGCCCTACTATGTCGAAATGTCGAATTACTGTCTCGGGATATCGACTAACTCCAAATTTCGAATTGCTATCTCCGATGTTCGAGTTACTCCAAATTTCGGACTTACTTCGAAATTGAGGAAATTGAATTTTGGATTCACAAATCTAGGATTAATAAATCTGAATAGCACAAACGTATCACTTGAATGAAGTTTTCTCAGCTGAACACCAATGCTCTTTTAGTTTTTTTGGGGGTTGAATTACAACAGGTACAAATTTTGAGCCACTCATAAATTAAAACTTGCGGATTCATGTATATTATCATATGATTTTATCCATGTAAACATTGATTATGCTTAAATTCACTAACATGTGGATAGAAAATTAACTGATCCGCCTGAACAAAACAATCCTGTAAATATCCCAGTGTAGGCAGAATATATCACTCCAAAGGACTACAAGAGATTCCGCATGTGAGTACGCTACACCATTTATAACCACATGTACACTCATGAAGTTTTCCATAAGTAGATGTGAAAATAGTTTAAAAATGGACATGGATCGTCCTTTCCCAAGATTAGTCCCACTCCAAAGAGTAAATACAGTAAATTCGAGGATAGAAAATGTTGCTCGCGATGCAGCGGAGTCAGAGATCGATGCAAAATATTCGGTCTATGCGAAATCTCCGCCATGCTCGTAGAGTGAGCACTCGGCTGCCTGTTTTTCTTGTTTGTTTTTTTTGTTTCTCGCAAAAGATTTTTGTTCGTTCAAGTTGATCTGGGCGATGGAATGCTCACAAGATCAAATATAAACAGGACTTAACTACTGCAAGGAAAGAGCTGTACAATTTAAAGGGTACGAAAATTAATAAATTCTTGCTGATTTCTTCATGAGGGCACCATAGTCTGTCAAAGGCTTTGTCAAATTATATTCTTAATACATATTTGCTGCAAAAAGTTTGAATAACACAAAATTAGACAATCATATCGGGCTTAAACTTCACATACATGTATATAAGATTTAAGCTGTAATGACTGACGCGGTAGTACTCAAAACTATTCGTATAACGAGACGTTTAAACACGTTTGTTAACTGTATCAATGTTTGGAGCACACGATCTTGTTTTTGTCATAATTTTCAAAATATCAAAGTTTTATTATGGAAACATGTCTTATTGACCAGTAAGTATTTTATAGAACTTAATACCTTGAAAATTATTTCAAACAGGTGATTATTAATTATTGGTTCCCGATATAATTATGCTTGAGCAGTTGCATGTGGTTCGATGCGTGACACCCGTTCATCTTTCTGGATGTAAATATCTAACTATTATGTCCAACTCGGACTACCTGTAATCTTTATAGACATATTTGAAGTTCCACTTGGACTTAGTCATTTTTATAGAGGTACATGTTTATGAATGTTGTTCCACTTGAACTACCGGTAAACTTTAAAGAGGTGTATGATGTCTCATTTGAGCTTTCAGAGAGAGGGAGAGAAAACTAAGGTTTAACGTCGCGTTTAGCAATATTTATGTATATAGCGATGATCAAACAAAATTCTAAGTATTCTAACAAAAAAAGTCTAGAAGTAATCAACACATCAAAACATGTGCATACATTATAACTCATACAGCAAACCGATTTCTCTCAAATAACGTCAACTACAGTCTTCGTTTACCCGAATAAAAAGACGTTCTAAAGTAGCTACTTGATAAATAGTACATATTACAATATTAAAATATATATAGTCTATCAGAATATGTTTCACTGTGAGATCTTAGTGGCATGGAATACACCTTTGAGCTAGCACCTTTTTTAGTAAATGTTCGTGAGTTAATCGGGTATGACCGATTCTAGATCGTCTGATAATGACTTGACCGAAACTTTCTGGCTGCTCAGATGAGTATATCGTACAGTGTTTTGAAACTCATGAAGTTTTGTATTATCCACAGCATCCCATAAAGATTGAAACCGCTTTCTCACATAAGACCAGCTAGAGAGTCTGAACTCGCTATATGGGATTCCAACAGGATCAACCTCATAATCTAGGGCTGCCTTTGCCATTTCGTCAGATTCAGTCTTTACATTGGTGTCAATGTGGCTAGGCAACCAACAAAACACATCATCAATCTGTTGATGAAATATATGGTCATATAATTGTAGAATGTTCAAGATGGTTGGACGAGTTGAAGTTCCACTCTCAATCGCTTGAAGGCATGACAATGGAGACGAGAATATGACATATTTTTCTTCTAACGTAGACGCAAAACCTTCTAAATCTGACAATAGAGCGTTGGCTTCGGCAGCAAAAAAAAAGAACATTTACCTGAAAGTTGTCAGGTTTTAGTTTCGGAACTAAAGATAATAGCACACGCTACTCTCTCGTCATGTTTAGAACCAACTGTATGTTAAATAGCTTGATGCGATCTGTATTTTTCTCTCAATAGTCCAAACTCTTGTGTATACACGAAATAGCTCGTGTTTATTTTTTTTTATATTCCGTCATTGTAATAACTACCTCTGGTCTGGCTAACTGCCATGATGAAACTGGTAAGAGCTTTTTAGATAAAAATTGACTAAGCTTCATAACAGCTGCTACAATGTGTGGTTTCTTACGAATTCCAAGTGGTGGAATAATTGAGGGTTTCTTTAAATACAAATCTACGTACTGAGCATTGCAAACACAGTGCATGATTTGAGGGATTAGATCGCAATTTTGTGATATATTGCAGTGCTAGTTTAATTCTTAGAAGTTCTAAAGGAGATTCATACAATTCGACATATAAGCTTTCTTTAGGGGGCAGTCCACAGAAGACCCCTCGTTGCTGGAAATAAACCCTTGGTATAGCCCTTCCGTCTTTCTGAGATGCCAAACCATCCAGAAAACCCATATAAAAGTGTATATTTTCTTCATGGGAATGCTCATACCATTAATTCAGCATACAAGCCAGTTATGCTAATTCAACCCGGGATAAATTTTCTTCCCTCGGAACGTACTCCATATTTTCTGGGAAATCTATTAAAATGACCCAAAATACGCCATATTTCGTTCATTTCCTGGAAAAATCTTGACAATCGATTTCAATAAGATTTCGTCTCAGTGTTCCCCGTCTCGAGGCGAGATAAAAAAGCTATTCAAAATATGGGGTCGACCAGGCCGTTTTTTGTCACATATTCCATGTGTAACATAACCCTATTTTTAAACACCTGAAAAACGTATGAAACTGAGGCTGACGGAGGTTGACATCGCGGCCCGACTCGCCATATAGCTCAATCGAGCCACCCATCCGCATATGTCATTTTGAAGGAATGGTAGTACCCAGAAGCTCGGTACTATAAATACTGGTTACCAAAAATGGAAGGATAATTATCATGTGGTCAGACCCGGACGCTCTGCTGTATTAAAATATTTGAGGGGGACCAATAATTCGAAACTATGGACTACTCCCTATAGGAGATGGTCTGAACGCTACGAGGCACAGTTTTAATCCTTGATGGAGAATAGGATTCAGCTTTGCCAAGTTTGACATGCTTACACTACTGTAAACAACATAGCCATACTTAAGGTTAGAACGAACAAGTGACCGATATAAATGGAGAAGCGTCTGTTGATCTCCTCCCTAATTATAGCTGACACCTACCTTCAACAAATCAATAGCTTTCGTGCAATTTATTTGCGATAGGAAAGTTAATCGTTGATCAAACAATATTCCTAAGAATTTGACTTCTTTTACAACCTTGATCTCAGTTCCATCTAATGTAACTACTGAATGTTTGTGTTGAAAATACTTTCTACAAAAGTGTATAGAATTTGTCTTTGATCTGTTTATTTTGACAGGTACTTTCGTGGGTCCAATCTTCTCAAAGCGACCACACTGGTCTTGAAAATCCAAGATACCGTTCGAGAGAAGAACATCTTTGTCCTGTTTATTTCGTAGTGTCACAATCCAAAGAGCCTTTGTAACCTGCATTAATCCAAGAATGACATTCGGCCCTGATCCGACAGACTCTTTGAAACCAAGAAAAATATCAATCGACTTAGCAGCATTCAGCCCAGGAAAGTTTTAGGTTCAGTGGCCTCTCAAACAGTTTATTTGCCATAGCACTAAATAAGTGAAGAAAAAGATATAGACTTCCACCCAGGGAGCCTCACAAAGAAAATATAGACTACAACAAAACCCCCACCAAGGGAGACTCAGAAAAAATCAATTCGAGAAACAAACAGTTGTAAACAGTTTTACAAATATATGGGCAGCCATTTATGTCAAAATTAGCAATTACAAAACGTAAAGCCAAACTCACAAAAGACAGCATATCTTACAATGTACACTGCAGTCTTAAACGCATTTTATATTCTTGCAAATAAATAAACCTTAACTCTGAACGTACGATGTTCGAATGCAAACTCAGAACGAAAAGCCTAGTTATGGACGAATAGCCAGCAGAGTGACCCATTTCTAAACGATGAGTATAAGTCAGAACGAACGATGTTTCACAACGATCAACGTTCCTTCGGAAATTTTTTCCGGAAATATTCGGGTCATTCCGGATGGTAGAAAGATTTATGACGTGAAAGCGCGGGAAACAACTTGACAGAAATGGAGGACCGATCAGAAGACAGTGAGACACCCGCATCGTTGGCACTTTCTTGTAGTCAAATGCTGCAGGAGGCCCAACGAATGCTCCAGAGACTGTCAAGAACAACGGCATCGGTAACTGGGCAGGAAACGCCGAGACAACAACATCAACATCCAATGTTAACAGAACATCAACGGTTGTTTCGACGCACCCCACCCGCTGCCACGGTCACTGCGGCTTCGGTTTCAACTGAATTGGGACAACAACCATCTACCCCGCAGTGTACACTTCAACACCCCATTGTTTCCAGTGACACTCAGAGTCGGACTGCCCCCAGTCCCCTTCTCGGACAAGGCAGAGGTCGAGGGGGACATGGTCGGACACAATCGAGCGGACGCATGTCCAGTTCATTGCAACTGCAAGTGAGTTCCATGCCAGGTCACACTATTGTGTGTCCCAGCAAATCTATTGAAAACGTTTTGTCCGAATTTTTTGAGAAATATATATTGTTGTTGTGTTCTGAAATTTTTGTCGCTGGTACAATGCAAATATTATAGTATTCAGTCAAAATATTATCAAACAGCACCCAGTAGAACTATCTGTTTGAAACATTTAATTTAATGACATGTTCCTACTCCGTGTACATTTGTATATAATTTTTTCACCGTATTGATTCTTGCCATACATTTGTATAATATCAAGGTCGAGCAATAAAGTATTGTTGTATTGTTAAAAGATCCATGCAGTCCAGGATATGTGTGGATGTTCACATTTTCCATAAATATATAAAAATTGAAGTTGACATAGCCCTACACCCCAATCGAGGTATAAGTCTATACCTCGAGGTATAATACCCCAATGAAGGCATAATACCTCGATCAAGGTATTTTCCCCAACCTGTTTAGCATGACCACCGACAAATAGGAAAATATTGACAGTGATATTGGTGAGAGCAAATGACTCTCACAATATTATACAGCAATAACTCTCACAAATAACAAATCCAGGAGAGTGATCAACTGCTCTCCCAGTTTTCGCAAAGATGGGTGACTGGCGGGTGGGGGGGGGGAGGGGGTGGTTGGCAACAAGTAACAACTTCAACAAGTGCAATAGCATTAGCAGTCAAACATTAAGACAACATTACAACGAATAATTTCAGCAAGTACCAGTACCGTACTTACCATGTAGCAAGAATTTCAGTTGTTCTCTTGTAATTTTGTACTTCGGCCTTCCGACATTACCGGTAATCTGGAGAGTGGCTCTGTATCCACCACGAATAACAGTGTCATCGCGGGCATTTGACGATCCCTCGTGTATCTCTTGCCGCTGTTGTTGCGCCATGCATTCTCGTAGTTTTCGACACGCCCTTGACACAATTAACGCGACATCGTCGTCAATTCCCATTAAAATGAGTTCCCTACACAAGCTATCCATGCGGTAACATAGTCCCTCGTGTACTCGGCCGCTATTCCGAACACCTTCATCCAAATCGTTAGCTAGATTGGCGATCTTGTTTACGAAATAACCATAATCCTGTGGCTTGTGGCCATATTGGCAGACAGAGGCGCTCGAGTGGTCTCCCGTCTGCTGAGCGCCCCCCTCGATTATATAGTACGTTCTGAAAGAGGTCGTTCGTTCTCTGATATATTGTTCGTGCTGAAATATACTGTTCGTTCTGAGTTCGCTTGTTTTTCCTTATCTCCACTTTTCGTTCAGAGTTAGATTCTTCGTTTGGAGAGATATAAAATATTCGTTTACAGTTAGGTTCTTTGTTTGCAAAAAGATGAAATAAGCGTTTAAACCAACACTTTATTTCGTTAGATACGTTGTCTGTTGTGAGTTAAGCTGTACAACCCGAGCTGGTAATTTTGACATAAATGGCCACCCATATAAATAGCCCACGTTATATATTAACACTGTTTTTTCGAAGTAGTGACTTGAATTTTAAAGAAGTTGCGGTGCCGTCTCTCTACACAAGGAAAATGGCTATCTGGGTCAACACAGCCGGGCTGGCTGAGACAAAAGGAAAATAAGAAACCTGTCGCAAACAGCGAAAATCTGACGAATCAACTCAAAATTTCACCATGCACAGATGTCAAAAACGTTCAAGAGCTATATTGCACAAGAAATCTGGAATAACACTAGCTCTAAACCCAGAAATACTCATAATCACAGTAACCAAATTGCATGCACAAATGACAACCGGGAACATGTGTTTATGTGAGAAAGCTCTTTCAATCTTCATGGAATGTTGTAGATAATAACAAACTTCAGGAGTTCCAAAAAATCTGTAGGATGTACTCCTCTGAGCAGCCGGAAACGTTCATATCAAGCCATAATCAGGGGCGATTAACTCACGAACATTTACTTAAAAAACGAACCAACCCCAAGGTGTATTCCATGTTACAAAGATCTTACAGTGAAACAGATTTTGATCGACGATATAGACTGTATAGATCTTTTTATCAAGCAGCTACTTCAGAAGATCGTTTTAGTAAACGAAGACTGTATTTTAGGATATTTGAGAGAAATCGGTTTGTTGTATAAACTTTAATGTATGTTTCTGGTGTGTTGTGTTGATTACTTCTGGATTGCTGGGTAATTGTTGTTGTTGGAATACTTAGAACTGTGTTTGATCGTCGCTCTATAACTGCAATTTTGCATGATTACAAGCGTCTAGTCCGTCATTCATAATCCAGCCGTCGTCCATTAGAGAATATCCGCGTCACAGTGACGTCATTTAAAAAAAATGCATTTTTCGGACGATTTTTCGCTCAGATTTTCTCCATTTTTTTTTATTTACGTGTTTTCTACGCAAAAACTGCACAATACGTTAGTAAATAATAATCTGATATGAGGTTTTACCCACTTTTCCATGCAGGAATCTGGCGAAAATATCACTTAACTGGTACCCCACATGGTCTCCATTTTGAATTTACACATGATCCTGTGCTGCTGCGGTCGTGTAAATAGGCTCAAAACGACTCCAAAGGTCATTGTCACAGCAACGGTCTATGCAATCTAGACTAATTATTTCTGAGGTAAACACACCTGTACATCTCCGCCTTCATGCGGAATTAGGGATCCATCTTCGGTTCATGAACCAGTTTGAATACGGAGGAATCATTGGATTTTCTGACGTCACGGGTAGATGTTTTTAACATCTGTGACGGACAAAATAACATAATCCCTATTTTACAGACGACCATGCGAAATTGGGGTTCCAGTTTGTCGATACCCCCGAATCGATCAAACCTGTTGTCTTAGTTTCGATATATTTTGCCATGGAATTACAAATTAGTCCAATCAATTATATATTTTAGATATTTTATACGAGCGCAATTTCCTGACTGGACACAATCTAGGATTTACTCCAAAACGGGGTTTCTAACGGGTGTTTTTAAAAGTTGCTGTGTACGACGAAATGACCGTTATCGATCAATGAAAATGTCGGATTTTCATGCGATGGACTTGAGAGGCGATAATGGCTAAATGTATGCTATGGAACATGGCTACGCTTTTTGGGAGTGTCCAGTAGATGACAATAGAACAACTACCAATAGTTCAAGTTCTGCCATTGTGGTTATATCTCTGCAACGTTTATATGCAAAGGAATGGAATATTTTTGCAACATAATTCTAAGATGAATTATTATGAAGGTATCAAGTTTCGTTACTTCGGATATATATATATATATAGGTCTTGCATCAAACCATTGAGGTGAATTATTATGATGGGACCATTTTCGTTAGTGTGGCTACATGTATGAAAAAATGAAGATGAATGTACGAAACTTGAATCATATGAATACCGACGTTAAAACAGTAACCGTTTGTTGTGAATTATTATGAAGGGTCCAGTTTTCGTGATTTTGGGTTTACTTCTAATCAAATATCGTAAACTTTATGAAACTTGTGTTATATCACCTGTATTGCTATAACAGAGAGAGAGAGAGAATTAAGGTTTGACGTCGCGTTCAGCAATATTTCATCTATATAGCGACGATCAAACAAAATTCTAAGTATTCAAGTTAATAACTTAGTAATCCAACACATTAAAACATACATGTACACACATTAAACCTTGTGCAACAAACCGATTTCTCTCAAATAACCAAAGATACAGTCTTCTGTCACCCGACTAAAAAAGATCTTCTAAAGTAGCTGTTCGATAAAAAGAATCTCTTACGATCTTAAAATCTATACAGTCGATAAGAATATGTTTCACTGTGAGATCTTCGTGGCATGGAATACACCTTCGGACTGGCTCTTTTTTCAGTAAATGTTCGTGAGTTAATCGTGTATGGCTGATTCTACATCGACTGTTCAGATAAGTATAGCCTACAGTATAGCATCCCATAAAGATTGAAACAGCTTCCCCACATAAGCACAGCTAGATGGCCTGAAATCGCTATATGGATTACAACAGGATCAGTCCCATTATCTAGGGCTGCCTTAGCCATTCTATCAGCCTCAATATTACCTTTGATGCCAACGTGACTAGGCAACAAACAAAACACAATATCAATCTGTTTTCTATTCGGTGGACAATCACCTAGTGGCTGACAAATATCGCAAAATACAGTAACGCCCTTGCAACATATTATCATTAATAACAAACTTCTTTATGGACGATGGCTAACTAGTCGCTGTCGGATCTAACGATAGATTCACCAGGTATATCGCTTTCCTTGTTTTAGAACAGCGTCCCCTGGTGGCAAAGTGCAAAAAGGTGACCTCATGTAGGCCATACTTTGAATATTGGTCAAGAGTTACTCACCCATCATGTGCGATATATTTTTGCATCAAATAATTACTAGCCCCCAGTTATGACAATAAGCATCAACATGCTCGCCATCATGCTCGAGACAGTTAGCTGCTATTGTTGCGACAATTGCTTCATTAGTAGTTGCTGCAGGGCACGAACCTAGTATGGAGATATTGGATAATCTCTCTTTTGAGTATTTTACCAAATCCCAACACATTCTCTACATACCCTGTGTGCCCATTCTCTACATCATGTTCTACATTCTGTTTCCTACACATTCTCTACATACAGTGTCCTACACATCCTCTATAAAATCCCCAAATCTTCCTTAGTGTATTTTGTTTTGGTTAATCAATATCTAGAAAGAATCGCACTTGAAACACTCGTGAAGTTGTTCAACATGATGTTTTATTGAATATCTGCAGTACATAAACCGAGTGATGCATAATAATTGATACAAACATTCTCCAGTTTCAGAAGAATATACACACAACCTCTGACTATCGTTTTGCTGTATGTTGCGCATTCATCTTTCGGTTAGACGCCGATGTTTTCTCACAGGCAAGAAATATCACATTTACCTTCGATATTAAGCAATAGTTCATGAAAAACACATTCACTAATACATTCACTTTTGTACAAGAATAACGAA
The DNA here is from genome assembly GCA_036873755.1 of Hanleya hanleyi. NCBI lineage: Eukaryota > Metazoa > Mollusca > Polyplacophora > Lepidopleurida > Hanleyidae > Hanleya > Hanleya hanleyi. The sequence goes on from JAVTVY010056428.1 coordinate 11,653, forward strand.
CAGTGCAATTACAGTGCATAGGCACGATATAATGCATCTTTATACATGGTATAGTCCAAGATATACAATTATTGTCAAATATCCGTGCAAATGAAGATCTGCTTGCATAGGCGTTGATGGGTACTTTCTTTTCCGGGAGAAATGTAGACATTCAGCTAGAATGTATCTACCTCGCGTAAATATTGCTTCGATTTCTGCCGAATCTGGAAAATTTCATTCGCTTCCTTCCCCGTGTTCGTCTTTATCAGTTCTGTTCCTTTGTAAATCGTATACCTATTTGTTTATCTTTTCACACATTTGCACCTATATCGATAAATGTATGCTGAGCAGTCAGCTGAAATAAAGTATAGCACTACGACCTTTAACATTCTACATTAGCCAAATACAATTCAGAATGTAGAGAAATATCTATTTGTTCCATTTATGATGTTTTTCCTCTCATTGCCCTGCTTCGAGGAACATAACTAAAGCTTTATGACTCCAACATAGATGTGATGGATGGCATACTTTCTTGGGTCATGTGATCCCAAATAGGCAACAGTATATGCCGTGTGTCAAGCTCCAGAGTAAATTGTATTACTGCCCAGATTAGAGAAGAGAAAATATTTTTTCAAGGTTGATGATCTCTCCCCCTGCCAGGGACATTTGTACATAATGATTGAGTAGGTCTCTCAATATATCTATACGTGTACTGTTTACGGGTTATGTAGAAACGTTGGTTCTAATGATACAGTTAAAATACCAAGGAAACCCCTGAGAAAAAGCAGTACTATTGCTATGGTGACTGGTTGTTTATTTTACTGTGACTGAGAAGAAGAGCAGGATAAAACAGTCCTCAACTCTTTCAGCTAATATAGATAATTTTATCTAGATAATTTTATCTAATATTTTTTGCTATATTTTTACACCAGGTCTATGTCGTTGAAGTTAAATATTTTCTCGTATTGGTATATATGTTCAGATGTCACTTTTAGTTTTTTGTTTTCTGTTTTTTTCCGAGCATACAATATATATGAATACAATATGAATTCTATTCCGGGATTGCCTTTATAGCCAGTTTTCGTTGAGGATGGCATAAATCTATAGTTATCAAAAACTGTACCTGGTACACACAATAAATACAAAAAAAATATTTGAAGACTTATTACATGTTAACAAAAAAATCAAATTTGCTAGGATTCCATTCTTGCAGAAATTATATTCACAGAATGTATTGGGGACTATCACCCACATCTCCACCAGAATATCTATACCAGGTCCATGCAGTATACATGCATGATCTTGGGCATTGGCTTGGTTTATTCGGCTGCATGAGCTCAAGTGAAATTCCAGGCGTCTATTATCAAGTTAAATAGAACTGACGTGCATGTCACAAACCACTAACTAGTCGCCTTACTTAATTATGTAATAAACTGGCAGATTAAAATCTGAAAAGGTGGTTTTGATATATTCGAGAATCAGATATTATAGAAACGTTTTAGAATACATCACAGACCATTTCTAGCCCAATCAGGTATAATGACCAATCAATGTTCATCGGAAGTCAAATCCCGATAACAATCTTACACCCAGACACTTTAGTGAAGGTTTCTGACCTACATCACCAGCTGGGAAGGAGCAAAATTAGAGTAACGCCGGTGCTTATCAAACAAGTTCAGACCCTGAAATTGTGTTCTACACACGCAAATACCCATTTAGATGTCAGACAGATGTTAGTTGGTCTGAACAATATGCTTGTCATTCGACAATTTTCTGAATGTGTAACTTCTTAAACTGTGGCTCTACTGACATCAGGAGGTACACGCATACAATCATTTGCCACGAGAGGATATATTAAACACTCATAGCTCCGTCCATCTAATGATAAAGATTTAGACACTATATCACAAACTGAATTCTAGTCATTTCGTGCCGAAAGATATACTTTCTCTATCCCCTGATGAAAAAAGTTAAATATTTTACAAATATTTGCAACATACAGAAAAGACATTATCTATCTGTCATTAAGTCTTTTTCTTAATAAATAAATAATGGATTTGTTCCATCTGTCATGTCTCTATCTTTTATGAAGTTCAGCTTTATTAATATTGTAGATGAACAGTATCAAGTGTTTTTATGTATACATACACACATGTGTTACATCTACATTTACTTCGCTAGAGAGCATGATATTTATAGAATTCGAGAAATAAGAGCAGGCTGTGGTGCGCGTCTGGACAAATTGCATGGCTCTTTAACATAAGACGGAACGATCAGTGAAATTATTCCAACACCCTATTTTGCTCATACATAGACCCGTTTAATTACATAATGCCCCAGTTTAACTGCGGATTGACCGTTGTTTTTACGTTCATTGAGTTAAGAACTTAAAAACCTGTATGATTCCGCGTAGCGGATGATACAAAGTTTGCACAGCGGTTTTTAAGCTCATATCTCTATGAACGTAAAAAAAAATGACAGCCAATCATTATAATTAAATTAATTAAGCAAAACTAATTAAATAAGAGAAGAAATTGAATGTGAGAACGAATTCTTCGGTTTAATTATTGTAACAGTAGAAAAACACTGCTCATTTACATACAGTCAACAATGTCCGTAACTCTTAGCAACATCTCGATACACGCGCACCTCACTCGGTAGGCCTAGTGTGGTTCAAACAGTTTTCAGTTTGACAGCTTGTTGCACATTGTGTATGTAGAGAAACGTCTCATTCAGGGATAAGTATTTAAAAACTGGAAGACACAAGAAATACTGTGATTGACGGATTAGATACGAAACCAGAACAGGATAAGCTCGAATTGAGTTTGTCTGGACAATAATATTCCATTCATAGCCTAAATGATACGTGGTTCGGTGTGGGTAACAGATATGTATGACCCGGACGATGAATTTTCTTGCTGTTGCCGGATTACGGGGAACGGTTTCACTGATCAATGTGTTGTTTTGAGCTGAGGAACATCCCTGTTGTAGTTTCCAACGGAATTATCGATATCCGCTCATATAAATTATGTAACGAAGCTCGAACCCTACGCCATTCCTTGCTTTTACCGGTCGCACGTGGACGTGAGGGCGTGATGTGACTGTGAGCCTATGTTGTGTACCGTAACGTACAAACAGACGCATTTGGCATTGCGTGATATCACAGACAGGGAAGGCAAAAATTGACATTCTTTCACGGATTTCGAAGTGTACCAAATCTGGTCAAGTGATCGTAGCCTTTCTGAACAGTGATCGGCCATTGCTGTTGCACTCGTATACGCTACATTTTTTGTAAACAACATTCTGAGAACCCGCCCTCCCCCCCCCCCAATCCACTGCCGCGTGACTGGGCATTTTACCGGACATATGCGGTACGGTACGGTACTTGTAGCATGCAACCGCTTATCCTGGTTGTGAAGACCACATTGCCGACTTTGCTGTTTGGTTTCTTGAGAGAAGACGAAATATTTCCTCCGGTTTTCGTCGAAGCAAAACTCTTAGTAGGTTGGCGATGAAAGTCAACTAAATAGTCCACGCGGGTAACAACATTAATGGATAGAAAATCGTATCAAACTCTGTATCTCAAACAAACCCGAATGCAGGTAGGAAGTGGTTTTCAGGTGTTTATCGGGTTGAATAATTTCTTAATATGCCTATTAATTTGTGTTGGTGGGACGAGAGAATCCTCCCAGTCCTACAATGTCAAAATCTCGTTGAAGGTCACGGAGACGTTGTTCATGGTGTTTTTGAAATACTCGCCTCTTTTTCTCTTCCATCTTCCTGTGTAATTTAGCGAACATTTTATTCAATACAAATATATATTTAAATTGACCCTTTTTCTAGTTTGTTATTGACGGTAATATTTGAGCAATGTTATGCACTAAAATCTAAAACAATTTCACACTTACGGCAAATGATCCAGTGCTGTTTATAGCGAAAAACAGTAGTGCGGTTGTGGGCGTGGCATATATATTTTTAGGTTCATTGAAGCATGAAGCGAAAAATTCCGGGCTAATCAGCCATCAAATTGCCGGATTTACGAACAATACACGGGGAATTTCATTATTTCAACTTATGTAAACTATATTTTGTTTGTTAATTTGTTATTGTTAATTAGTCATGTGTGTGAGTATGATAGAGGGATCCACCGGAGAACGACCATTTAGGTTAAAAGAAGCCCTCTCTATAAATCAGTTGAATGAATAAATAAAATAAATAAATAAATAAAGTACAGGGACAATTATGACATCATTCACGTTTTAGTGTATCACACCGGTCTGAAAGCTCATTTTAAACAAATACATTGATACACACGACTTTTATCATCTGGACCCCACCCTCCATTCTCCCTATTACTTCAAGGCTTGTTTTTATAGAGATAGGCCGTCGATCAAACGTGGTCATTCAAGTAAGTGTTTCAAATTGAGATGTCGTAAAATAGCTTGTACTTATAATAATATTAGCAACTCAGAAATCGTCGGTCTTCAAGTCTGAATGTGAGGCGCCGTGGGAGGCTTCCCTGTGAAGTATTATGGCTGCTTTCCAGTAGCCAGACGTCGCCAATCTTTTCCGACTTCTTAAATATCTCACCAATTCTTTACCTGTATATAGTAGGTTTCTGCTGGTGGAATGCTAATCCCCGATCCCGCCCTCAGTACATGTCATTTGACAAATATATATGTAGGTTTATTGTCTTGATGGGAAATTTACGGGGCGACGTCGGGCATTGCAGGTTAGTTGTTTAGGGTATTCTTGCAGCTCTGGTGTATCTAATTAGGCTCGAACCGGTGCTAGGCTGTTTACTTCAAATTTTCCACATGAACACCCACAATAAAAGCGCGGCTGAGATACCGAGGTTACGTCTTAGAACCCACGGTATTCAAGTCGGAGTCTGAGGTGACGAGGGAAGCTTTCAGGTAGAGTCATATGGTTACTTTTTAGTCGCCAGCCATCAATTTTCCCCACTTCTTACATGTCTCACCAATTCAACAGAATCCGCGCTAATTGAAAAGGAAAACACCGTTCTTCCATTGATTGCGGAAAAGATAATTTTATGACCAATTTCATATCGTCTAAGTGACCTAGTTCAGAAACTCAGAAAGCTATCACGGCACATTTATTGGGAGTTTTATTGTAATGAAGGCGTCAGGTATCGAGGTTCATTTAGAAAAAAAAATGCTTGCTATTGGTCATGCCAATCAACGCTGATACAATTCGAAGCCCTGGTCATGAGTGGGTTTCTATTTTTTTACTGGTGAAACAGAGGTTCTAAACACATTATTACATAATATCTTCTTGAAACATTCCACTTGACCTGTATAATGTTGACAGGGGATTGGTATGGGAATGTACGATGATCTATTCGACACTTACTGCAAAGGGCGTTTCTCCAAACAAGATGACATTTCATTACTGATATTATTGAAAACTGATCGAAGCCTACATCTTAGAGATTATACGCTTCATTGCTTCCAAACTTTCAGATTATTGTATAATGTTCTGAATGAAGGCGGGACTTGTACAAGGCAGGGTTCCGACTTCTCCCGCCAGGATCGCCTTTGTTCTTATTTCCATTTCACCAAGCTTCCATACTCGGCTAGACGGTGAACGGCAGTGCTGGCCAAGCTGTTCGCCTGCATACACCGCGGGTGATAACTCATAATAAACACCGCTCTCCGTCACGTTCGCGGCTCAGATCTACTGACAATGGTCCTGAAGCATTTAGTTTTTCATCTTGGCCATAGAAGTTAACGAGGCCGACAAAGATTGACAAAACGACGGTTTAGAAATAAAGATATATTTCTTCAGCCAAGGCCAGGTCAGTTTTTCTCTCTTGGATAGCAAACCCGACGGCTTAGAAACGTCATTTGTAAAATGTAAAAAAAAAATAATAGTAAACAAATCGAAATCCATCATTTGTTTTCTGCCGCCGAATCCGTGAAATTTATTCGAGAAACTAAAATAAAACAAGCAATATTCATCAACTTCTTTAGATGAGCTTGTACATTAAACGTCACTCCTTGAAATTCTATGGCCATGTATAATAAAACACTGTAGCGCACAACGCCTGCTAAACTCGCGCAGCATGTCACGTCATTTTTAGAGACTCACCTAGACAGAACTACACGATCACAAAATCAAATACGAAGGTGATTTTATCGATTATTATAGGCTATGGGAGATCCGCAAGAAAATCAAAATGGTGTGTTCCGGTGCTCGAGCGTGGCAGGCGCCTCTCATGAAAGAGTTTTCATTATGTGTAGTGGTAACATTTTGAGGCGGAATTACCTTTTAATATACACAATGCATCTAAAGAGGTTGGTGAATATCGTTTTTTTTTTCTTTCTTTTCTGGGTTGAATTCACATCTGTAGGATTTCTTAAACAAGAGATGATTTTCGATTTTTATTGTTGAAAGTCTGCGGAATTTCTCAAGAGAAAAAGTGGAATGGCCTTAGCTGAAGAATAATGAAAATGGTTGTCGGTCTTTGTCGAATAGTTAACTTGTAAACACCGCTTTTTACTATCTGGCGGTCACACAGTTCATCATTTTCCAGCAGATGACTTGATAGGGCTATTACATTATGACTCTAAAATGTTTGTATCTAATACCGCTCAAGCCGGTGCTAGGGGCCGTGAGGTCATGTCAATTTAATATGTCCACATAGAGAGCTACAAGTCATCACGGGTGTCAATTTGGTTCTTTTGGTGTTTTAGAAATATGCAGTCAGTATGTTTGTCTTTGGGATCATATGACTTCTTTCTCAGTACGCCGAAATCTTTTTCCACCATCCTTTTAATGTTGCGGTTCATTACATGTAATTTGGGTATTTCTTGCATGATTGGGTTTGTCCTTTAAAATGTGGGCAACGCTAATCTTCATGTGGCTCGATCATCTGTTCTGATCCGCAAAACATCTTTTCCTTATCAGTGCTGCCTAACCTCTGCGTCGTTAACATTTTCATATCCAAGCCTCATGTTCCTCATAACTGTGGATGGATATAGCATGCTATGAGAAAGCTCTACGAAACAAGCAAACCATTTAGACGAATCTACATAGTCGAATACACACTACGTTAAATACAAGCGGTATGTAAATGGCAATGTATGTGGCATATCCGCACTTGAACGGTTACAAAGACGGGCCATGCGATTAATTTTAGATACAGATTCTAATATATCAACTACGGATATGTATGCCAAATTAAACTGGCTACCGGTGACCGTGAAATTAAAATTAAATAGACGTGTTTTATTATTTAAACGTGGGCAAAATATTGCAACGGATTACATTTGTAATATTGTACAAGACTGTAAGCCTTGAGATCCCTAAGACCATCAGACCAAGGTTTTATCAATGTACCGAGGGCAAGGACAGAACTTTTTAAACGTTCGTTTAGAATAAATAGCCTCGTAGAACATAACAGTTTGCCCAGCCTTATCAGAGACTTTAAAACACTTGGTGGTTTTAAGAACGCATGTAAGCGACTTCTTCAAGAATATTCATAAATTATGCTGACTGATCCTTTAAATTATGTGCTCACCCTTTTAACGTTATTTATTTATTAGGATTTGATATTTTTGGAACATCATGATGTCTTGCCGGCATCATTGAAAACTGTTGACCGCTTCTCTCTTGCAGGAAACAAGCCTATGTTTATGTATACTATGATTGTCTTTTTGAATTTGGTGCTAATACTGTTATGTGGAAAATGGAATAGGTCTTTGGATTATGGACGCGGATATTCTCTAATGGACGACGGCTGGATTATGAATGACGGACTAGACGCTTGTAATTTATCTGAATACTTCAAGAGCAGTTTTTATATGAAGTTTTTAAATTAAGCTGACTGAACTTTTAAGTATGTGCTATCTCCTTTAATGTTATTTATTAAGTGACTTCCTCAAGAACAGTTTTTATTTTAATATTCTTAAGTTAAGATGACTCAACTTTTAAATTATGTCCTTATATACTATATATCGTTCTTATTGTATATGTTGTATATTTTATGTCATATTTTATGCAACTCGACCTGCACGAAAAGAGGTCTGCACCTATTGTAGTTTTCGAGTTTTAAAATAAAGATCATCTATCTATCTATCTATCTATCTATCTATCATACAATTCCACTTAACTTTAACTTTATTAAAATTAAATTCAACTTAAAATATCTTTTAAAAACAAATTTAGAACGTGTGTGGAAATTCATGACTTATACTATATCTTATTTACAGCATTTAGGAGTATCATATGTTAACATTTCCACAACTATCTATATATAATGATATTGCAACCTCTGAGCTTTCCCACGTAAACGCAATTCAATGACATGTTTTCGGGTACTCTTGCCGGGTCCTTTATCAAATGATCAGAAATTAGTTTGAAATGATAATACTAGGGGTTCACATTCCGCGTTGCGCACGCTAGAAGAGATAAATCTGCTCAGACATTTTTTTACAGAAAAGGGGACGAAATCAGTCTGCTGACGAGAATATAGATAACTGCAAAATATAGAAAACGAGCATCCCGCCTTTGTTAACGAAACAATTACAGTGTCTTCAATGTTTTCGATTAGAGAGACTCGCAAGAGACTTATCTACAACAAACGAAACTGTATTGTTGCGCTGAATTGCGACACGTATTCATTTAATTCGGTTTTCATTATTTTGTATGGTAGTGGGAAATTGTAATTCCCGATAGCACATGACACTTACTTTATTCTTAGCCTGGGCGAAAAGGCGAATCGAAAAAATATGTAAGGGTACCATTTTATTCAGTGTCCACTTCATAAACCTTGCAACTCCCTAGCAGTAGTTTATTTTCCGGTAGTTATGCATGGGATTTCATATATCCATTGTCTCCCTTGTTTGATTATTATTGACGATCTCACGTAGGAGTCTAAACCGTATATAACTACTGATATAACATTATGAAAACGTTGCCTTGTTGTGAGGGGAATATGTGGGTTTGTTGCCCCAAGGCTGTGCATATTGCCCGAGCCTGGGCAATATGCACAGCCGAGGGGCAACAAAACTGCATATTCCCCTTTCAACAAGGCAATCATTTCATTATTATATTTATCAACTGAACTCTGTGCTAATCTATTATCCCTCGAGCAAAATATTGTTTTATATTTTGGCTTGCATGAGCGGAAAGTTCTGAGTTAGTTGTTTTAACCCTATCTGCCCTGGACGATTTGGGGTTTATCGCAGCCTGGGGGGGGGAGGCGGAAAGTGCCCCCCCCTATATATTTTCTCTACCACTAAGGCTAGAGCGCTGAAACTTACCACACAGTATCTTGGGCTCAAGCTCTACCGGAAAATGTAAAAAAAATCCAAGATGGCCGCCACGATGACGTCACAGTGACGTAATCTTCTCGGAAGCCATTTTTGGGGTCGATTTTTCGAAATTTTCATTTTTCAGATTTTTCTCTCGACAAAAATCTAATAAAATAGAGAATAATTAGTTTTGCATAAATAAAATAATTTTAGGGCATTTTATGCAAGGAAAATGTGAAGAAATGGAGCGAAAAGATTGAAAAACACGACTTTCGCGGATACCACATGGCCGCTATTTTGAATTTGCCCATGATCCTCTGCCCGGGGGTTATTGAAAATAGGCTCAAAATGACCCCAATAAGATAAGCTTAAAAGTCACCAAGTTTCAGCCTCCTCAGTTTTGTCGTTTCGGAGCAGCAGAGAAAAGTTCACTAGGGGGGCACTTTCCGCCCCCCCCCCCCGGCCAGGTAGGGTTAAATGAGCAATCGCATACAACATAAATCATCATTCACCAGATGTCACTGATTCGGAGTTTGTTTCACTACTATCATATAAATGTCGCAATGCATGTATAGTTGTTCGATGACGCTTGTTAGTTACTCCAATAAATGTGCTTGAGTGCCATTCTACTTACAATTAGAAATATTTATTTCTGCTGTATTCTGCAGCTAAAATCTGTTCGACGAACTGCTCCGTGATCGACTGTTTGCAGCCCGAGCGAGAGAACGGGGCGACCTCTGTTGTAATTATCTCCCTTTGTTGTATATTGCATGGGGGGTGGAATATGCAGTTTCAGTGGGCAATATACACCCTCGTGACCGGGGAATATGCAGTTTTATCTCATTACAATTTATATAGAGAGACACTCTACTAAATATAATAATATAATATAGTACGACGGACCGGATTGCTGTATTTGCGCCATGCGCGTTTCCCTATTATGGATTCTTCAGTGACATGTACATTTCCGTCTTATATAGACGTATGTAGTCCATAGCTACATGTGGAGAAGGAAACAATGTAGCCAGGCAAACAATAATTAGTATAATTCAGTGTAGAGTTAAGGATTACCATACAAGAAACGACTAATACAACGTAGAGAATTAATAATACGCACATAATAAAGAAAGCAGATTCTAGATCTCCGTATGTATTTTGATTGCTGTTTAAATCAGCTTTCATTTTGTTGGTCCAATCTGTAACCTTTTTTCTGGTATTGGTCCATCTATAACCTTTTGTGTTCGTTTTGAAGAAAGGATAGATTTGGAATTTAACAGGCATATGCTAAGCGCATGATGCAATATGTTTGTTTACCTTTAATTGTCTGTATGCAGGTGTTTCTATCTACTGTCTATGTACTATAGTACCCAATCTCCTATATAATATTTTTGCCAACCGTTACAAACAAAAACATAAAGAAGGGTTTTTTTTAGTTGCAGCACATGTTCGCTTTTATGTTGAAAGAGTAATCGACGTTGCTGAAGTGGAAAGGCGATTCCCTGATTAAATGATCACAACACTGAATTGATGCGTGTGTATTGTCCAGTGCTGTTTCTTCTTTCTCAGCTTGCTCACGAAATTGACTGTTCACCATGTTCACTTTTTTGATATTAGGTCTGTTTGTTTCTTACTTTGTTCCTCCTCCTGTTCGTGAAGTTCCGTTGCCCAGAATTTAAGCGGAATGGACGCGGGGTCCTGCTGCAAAAGGGGAATATTTTGAATCTATCTTTGCTGCATGTGCGGTTACGCTTGCATAAAAACATCTTTTTGAAAGAGGCAGAGTCTGTATTTGTTGTTTTAGTAGACGTAGCCGCACTGCGGTGGATTAATGCTTAGAGCGTCGGCCTCGTAAGCGGTAGGCACTGGGTTCAATCCCAGGCCGGGCCATACCAACGTCTTGAAAAATAGAACGTGTTGCTTCCTCACTTACGCTCAGCATTAAGATGATAGAACAAGGACTGGTTCACTCTGTGACAGTATAATGTGACTGAGTGCGTTATCATGTCTGCCTGCGGCATGATATTTCAGTGGACCTGCTCTATAAAAATGGCAGCAATAGATCTGCTCTGTTACAAGTCGATAATCTCTTTCAGAAAAAAACCCTACTTGACAAATCTTTTTTCAAGTTCAAAAAGCCTCTTTTCCCTTAACCCTACCTGACCTGGGGAGGGACACTTTCTGCCCCTCCCCTTTCACTGTTGGTTTTTTGCTCCTATCTTCGGAACGACCAAAAATTTAGAGCATGACCCCCCGAGCAGAGGATTATGGGTGAATTCAAAATGGCGGCCATGTAGGTACGAGAAAAGTGATGTTTTCGTCAGTTTTCTTCAAATGTTTTGCTTTTCTGCATGGAAAAGTGGGTAAAATCTATTTTATTCCATATCAGATTGTTATTTCCTAATTTATCATACAGTTTTTTCGAAGAAAAACCAAAAACAAAAAAATCGAAAATTTTGACCGAAAAATCGTCAAAAATGTTCTTTGAAAATGACGTCATTGTGACGTCATCATGGCGGCCATCTTGTTTTTTTTTACATTTTGTTGTAGAGCTTGACCCAAAGATGCAGTGTTTTAAGTTTCAGCCTTTTAGCCTTAGGGAAAATATATATAGGGGGCACTTTCCGCTCCACCGCCCCCCCCCCCCGGGCTGCGGTACACCCTAAATCGCCCAGGTCAGATAGAGTTGAGTTCGGTTGTATCACAATGGTTCAAAAACGACGAGCGAGGTTATACGGAACTTGGATCTTAGTAGGTATTGCATGATCGCTTTTGAAATTAAAATATTGACTAGTATCGGGTGGTTTATGATACAAGCTGGTGGTTAGGTTGTTTTCGCTTTAGTTATCAAAATGTCGTGATAGGGAAAACTATTTTTTGCTGCTTTCCATGTTAAATATGATATTCGGGTGCAGCGTTTGCGAAATATGGTAGGCAATTTGTACATCACATTTAGACTTCGGCCATAGATATATGTTACAAATGCTCAACTGACGCCCTGTAACTACTGTATATGCACCAGATATGGATGTGTAAGTACCTTCGCCATGTGTATTCATCAACCATTTTGCACTTTCTGTAAGCTAAACAGTGATTCTAAACGCATGCACACATTTTATGCAGAACAACCACATGTCATACATCTTATAGCGTTTCTGTTCATCAGTCTGACAAAATCTATTGCGGTCAGCTGCACATGAATAAAAATAGATCATTCTTGACTCACGCCAGACACGCGTATAGACAAAACGTGTCATAACAGTCTGCGGAGCTGTCAGATAGCAGAATAGTGTTAGATATGCTGTCAGTCTCTTAAAGCTATATTTAACAAATAAATCAAATCCATATGCGTGTTTATCAAGACCAATAGCGGCTCCAACTTAATGGCATTGTTCTCGTGGAAAACCGGACAACTTGTAAAAATCACAGCGGCCTGGTGAGAGTTATCTAACACCAGCCGCATGCAGGTCTGATGGTTCTATCACTCAGGTACTCAGTTCCACAATAATGAAAGGTTCATTGTTGGTGAAATAGAACGTCCACTTGTAACAGATAGTTGGCTCTATCCACCTGGTGCGGCACAAACTCTAGCAAAGACGTAACAGGGCACCGAGGCCGCATATAAAACCGCACATAACACATGACATGTCAAAATGCAAGCATCTATTCCATTATTCAATAGTTTCTGCAAGAGGGAAGCGGTCATCAGTTTTCAATGACATAATGACATTATGGTATTCCATATATATAAAATCCGTATCGATGATCAGTGTGATATTCGTTGTCGTTATCTAGAGAACTAAATGTTAAAAAGTCATTTCAAACATTCAGATCCAGCTATACCCATCATGGTTCAGTTCTGGAAGAATCAGCGTCTGCAAGAGGCAGCACCGTGCTCCATCTTTGGGATGTGTGCTCCTTTGCTCCAGCTCTGGTTCCCTACAAGAAGTCGTGATCGATCAATTTGTGATGTCTAAGTAATCCACAGATATATCATAACTTGCTACAGATGGAGAGACTCACAGTCCAAACAAGAAGTATGGTGTTGATCAATATACACATGTTTTTATATTGATCAAATAATCGTGATTGTGCTGATATTGATGACCGCCATGCTTATTCTTAATATTTGTTTGGTCACTCACCGCCTGTAATACCGCCTTATGTATTTACGCCAAGATAATCAGTGGATCTATAAAGTACCTTCCGGAAGAGTGATTAAATAAATGTGTTTCCAAATTACAGATGGACGTAAAGAACGAAAACTGAATGCTATAATAGTGTTCGGATTCTGGTATGAATTTAATAGCAATGCCAATTTTCAGAACTAACAGGTGAAATCACTCTATTAAGTCGTAAGTTCCTTTAGTTGAGAATTGAGTTTTCCTACGTTAACATTTCATCAAGAATTCTATGACATTGGAAAAGCGCTTCTTCAAACAGAACTTCGAGGCATGATCCGTCTACAAACGAGCATACATGTCAGCACAAGCCATTGGCGGAGTGTTAATTTACGGTTGATATATTAGTCGAACACCTCTTCCTGACAGAAAATTGGGAAAAAAACCCTGCGAAATCAGGGTTTTATTGATGGCTCCGTAGTTTTTAAATGTACACTGAACGGCCCTTGATCAATCAGTATTTATGTTTAACTATAAAATATCAGAACTTCGAATATGAAGAGAATAGTACTACTGCGGTATGATTGAACGCATAAGGGTCAGCTCAATAGTATAATATCAGGTAACTGTGACTAGATGTATGGTTAGCTGCCACAGCTGTGTAATGCATCATCGTTATGCATATCCGTAATCGGGCATTTATACATGATTAATATTTCAAACTTATCTTTCCATGCAAACAGTAGAACAATCTGATTTCATTGTAGACTACACCGTCTCTTCACCGTCTCAGTCAGGTTATAATGCACTGCACTGTAAGCAGCATACACAGTATTGTCTTACAGGCACACATGCAGCTGTACCACTACATGTATGTTTATATTTTAGATTGGTGAAATATTTTCTAATGCAAATATTCGAGTGGTGTGTATAATGTAGATATGATGTAGATATTACTAATCGCTCTGTAAGTAGAGGAGGGATTATTTTACATGTTTGTTATATTATAACTGTTTATGTACTTATAAGTTTTATTCCAAAATGAATGGAACGTATTTCGTGCCTCAAAAATAATGTGGATTTATCTCAAATACAATCTGGAGAAGACCGTATTGTGTAGAATTAAGTTTCCTTGCGATAAGTAAAGCTTAACCGTTCGCTGTTTGGCTGCTCAGGAAAATCGATTACGGTTTGCCAATGATTTGCAGAGCACATTCCCAGCAAACACTTTAGCATCGGTGACGCTGCAAGAATTTACCGTTTTGCGCGTCGTGGTGTTCGCGCGACTGTTCATTTAGTAATGACTGGTGGAAGAAGTGGGTTGACCTGTCATTTGTGCGGATCAGCCACGTGTATCCAATGATAATATGCATTAAGGAACGCCGCATGCAGGATTCATCACTGTTAGCACGCCTTTCGCCCATAACAAGGCTGATTAGACCGACGCGGATGACGACCACTCTCCTGGCGTTAGGATGATAGTCAGTTGGCACTAGCTTCCCCAGCATACCAGCGCTTAAAGTTTCAGTGAAGCTCCTAGAAATGATTAGAGCAGACGTGCGACACTTGTCTGTTGTGTGCGGACTCAACTGGCGAAGACAAGCTGAGGGTGCTCGAAGAAACTAATCACCAGAATCACCAACCTCACCTGTATGTCTTTAAAGAGAACAGAAGAACTGTGTGCTTTGATTGAGTCGTGTAGGCATACAGTTTGTAAGACATACTATTGTGCTTGTTTGAAATGACTGGCTCCGGTTAGATAGATCACTTTGGAGACAATTTGTTCTATACTTTCCAGTTTCCCTCAGATACCATCGTGAAATATAACGGCGACTTGACTGGTGGTGTCTAACGAATCTGTCCGATCGTTTCCTGTGTCTGACAAAGCCTACGTTGAAAGAACAACGAGGGACACATTATCGAAACGTACATGGGTGTTTACAGTGAAATAGTCTGGTTGGCACTTTTAAAACACCAATAATGGTTTAAAGTGCTAATTTGAGACTGTGACTGGGAGTTCGAATGACGCAGTTCAGTGATGGTCTGGCATTCAATATCGGAAAGGAGTCCGAATATAAGTTCAAGCTAATATACATGTCCGTCCATCGACTTTTTCCTATTAGATGCATGGAAATCCTGGAAATCAGAGCCTCGTGATGTCAATACCTGTCCACCGTTGTTTGTTCTTTCATCAAAGTGCAACAAATTGTGTTTACGGAAGGCATCGCTGTATTTCGTAGAATTTACTTAACAGAAACCCATGTGCAGTGATTAAAACTCCGAATATCTGATGTAATTCACATCGTGATCATTTGGAACATTTTTGAGTGAGATTTATCGTGTCATTGGAATATCGGTTTGTGCCGAAAATCAACGTATTGTGAAGCTGCCAGCGAACACATTTTTATTAGCCGGTCGTCCGTATCGGCATATGTTGGATATGACCACAGTAAACTGGATCACAGATCAGAATTTCACCCAAATCCAAAACGTGAGTACACTGAGCGTATTAGAAAATGGCGTCATATGCACGTTAATGACATTGTTGATCCTGGTGACTATTATAGGCAATATTTTGGTGATACTTTCTGTGTTTACACATCGTCCATTGAGAAACGTCCAGAACTTTTTCATTGTGTCTTTGGCTTGTTCAGATTTAACTGTGGCCATCTTGGTGATGCCGTTTCACGTTATTAACTATATATATAACGAATGGGTCCTAGGGGCAGTGTTTTGTGAACTGTGGCTAACCAGTGATATATTGTGCTGTACGTCGTCGATATTAAATCTGTGTGCTATAGCAATGGACCGATACTGGGCTATCCACGACCCGATTAATTATTCCCAGAAGAGAACACTTAAACGAGTTCTGCTACAGATCTTTCTTGTATGGGTAGCAAGTGTTATAATTTCCGTTCCTCCGCTGTTCGGCTGGAACAGCAGTGGAGACACCTTGTATGACGACGTCAACCACGTTTGCCACCTCACGGACGAGAAAAGTTATGTTGTTTATTCAGCTTGTGGCTCATTCTACGTTCCCCTGATTGTCATGACTGTGGTCTATTTGAAGGTCTTCTTAGCCGTGAGGCAGCGGTTACGGCAAAGGACAAGAAATGCTGCCATGTCGAAATTGAAGTCAATGATCAAGAAATCTGCCACAAATGGAGGCCTCGAGGACAACTGTTGTGAAGATCGCCTGAACGAAAACGCTCATAATTCAAGCGAAACTAGCATTCAGAAGGATGGCTACGATGCTGACAATGCTAGTGATTTGAAAACAGATGGAAAACGGGTGAAGCAGAAGCGAACGTCGGGAGTTTCTCCTCAGGTCGTAACACAATTCCTCGAGCAGAAACAACGTATTTCACTTTCTAAAGAAAGAAAAGCCGCCCGTACACTTGGAGTTGTAATGGGAGCATTCGTTTTATGTTGGCTACCATTCTTTTTAATGTACATTATCATGCCATTTTGTGACACTTGTCTTGGTCTCGGTGTTCATGTTGAGAATTTCTTCGTGTGGCTTGGCTACATAAACTCGGGTTTAAACCCTTTAATCTATACTATATTTAACAATGACTTCAGAAAAGCCTTCAAAAAGTTGTTATGCGGCTGGAAAGCAGTACGAAATTACCTATAATCAAACGTTAAGGGAAACTCTAATGAGATCCCACGTGCTAAACGTTTTAACATGATCTGGCAGAGATGCGATGCTCCCAGTATGCTATTTGAAGGATCAATAATACAGACAGGCTTATGATTACAGGTTTGTGCTTGAAGACATCTCAGATTTATGGAAATAATAAGAGCGCGATGAAGTGGTTTGGTGGTCTCAAGGCTGATCATGTTATTAGAAAAAATAAAGTGTGAGCTCTTTGCATATTCTTCGAATGTAAGCCGTTTATGAGTAAAACTGATTATACTGAAGTGCTTCGGTCCAATATATTGGCTGAATTTTTTTATACTTCTTTTATAACTACAACTGAATTTCTACTTCAAGCAGGCATCCAAGAAGCCGTGGTTTAGCAATTGAATGATTTTTTGTGAAAGTGGGTAAAAATCCTGGCGCCATGCAATATCACGCTGAAATAGCACAAAATTGTATTCTATTTTTTTAGTTGCTTGTACAACTAGCAGTATTGCAAACACGTCTATACAAGCGATATGAGAGTGGCCATTTCATCTATCTTAGTCAAGCCAAATGAGCATGTTGGTTGAGTTTCGAAGAAAGGAAATAATTATATGCCTGTATACTTGTTGTCAATGAATTTGCTATCAACTGACACAGTGGCACACAGTCGTTTCCTATTTTCTATGAGGCAAAATACCATTTAAAATGCGCCGTCACAAAATAGGGTAGATTCATGTGAGCTTTTGTCCACAAAAAAAGAAAGGAGTAGGATTCAAAATGAAACAAATTCCACTGAACCTCGGAAGTTCCACATATGTTTGACAACAGATTAAATATTTGGCACAATTTTGAGGACACGTGATTGAAATAGCGGATAAGCTCTTTTGTCTGAAAAGTATTCCGAAAAGAGCGAACTGACATCTGAAGGAATATGGCGACAAGGAAACTTTTCAAAGTGGATGCGTACCTGATGATGACCTCTCTACCATAATAAAATTCTATTGGGCAAAGAAGCCAATTTTAGCCGACGTGAAAATATACCTCTTCATTGTATCCCACATACAAATAAATTAATCGAGATAGATAAATGTACTCTTTGACAATAAAAACGGAATGGGCGTTTCTCCGACATGAAATCTAGTTTAAATACTGAACTAGCGTTGGTATTCGGGTAGTTGGCGAGAACCAGGGAAGTTCATGTGGGCATTCTAGACGGCTTATTAACGAAACCCTCCCCATTGCCATACCGATGACAGAAAACGATGCCAAACATGAAAGGTACTCTAGTCCGGTGCATGTCCTTAATATAGACTACAAGTGCCTAATGTTCACATGATATGTCCTCAAAGTGCATTTCCTTAACCCTATCTGGCCTGGGCTTTTTGAGACGTATCCTGGCGGGGGGGGGGAGGCGAAATGGCATCCCTAATTATTTTTCTTACCCCTTGAGCTAGGAGGCTGAAACTTACCACACTATACCCTTAGGTCAAGCTCTACCCGAAAATGTAAAAATTCCAAGATGGCCGCTTTGATGACGTCACAGTGACGTCATTTTCAAAAACTGTATTTTGGGGTAGATTTTTCAGTCAGATTTTTCGATTTTTTTATTTATGCAATTTGTCCGCAAAAACTGCATGATAAATTAGTAAATATTAATGTGATATGAAATAAAATAGTTTTTGTCCACTTTTCATCGCGGAAAAACAGATATTTTAAAGAAATATGATAAAAACATCACTTTTCTGGGACCCCACGTGGCCGCCATCTTGAATTTTTCCATGATCCTCTGCTCAGGGGGTTATGCAAATAGGCTCAAAATGACCCCAATAAGATGAACTATAAAGTCGCGGAGTTTCAGCTTTCCGTTTTTTGTCGTTCCGGAGATGGCGCAGAAAGTTTGGTGGCCAGGTAGGGTTAAATACTATTCTGATCGTTCTAATGATGCTATATTATCGGTATGTTTATAGGTGTGGTGTGACAATGAATTCGCTCGTGTACTTGAAACGACGATTCAGTTTTGTACCCGCCCTGATTTGATCACACCCAAGCTAACATAATCGTGGTACCGGTTTATTGAGCATAATAACATCGTTCCTGTGCCCTACAGGCACTCTCAAGCATCCCTCGAGTTACACGGCTGTAGACACATCAAACCGATAGATATAACAATTCATCAATAAATTACATAGGGCAACAGGAAGTCTAATGCAAATGGAAGATATATGCATCTATCACTGACAGAAAGAACATAAAAGCAAATGTCAGTGTGGGCGTCAGGACCGGTAGGCGCAAAACGCAGTTCTGTTTCAGTGTAGCTCTTTGTGACAAGCATTGCATTTCTTATCCTGCAATTAAAAGCTGTCCAGTATAGCGATATGACGGTTTCTTACCGCTCCCCCCGCCTCCTCCCCCCCCCCCACCACACCTCTCATATCCGCAATATTAGGTCAATGTGCAACTTGTTCACCCAACAACGTGTATGAAAGATTCAAATATTGCCGTAAGAAATCAACTTCGTCGGGGCAAAAGTGTCTAAATACATTTCCTCCGACAAGTTTTAGCATATTGAAATTGAAGATATTGAAATAGTAACTCAAATCAGTAACCGACAAACGGTCTATTGGATAAAAGCACAAGCTCGTGCACTTAAAATACAAGTTTATCATGAAAGGTTTTGAATCAAACCTATTGCTCTACAGTGGGGCGAATATTGGGGAAGGGCGATAGTAATATGAACAGA